>OY856187.1:187091035-187126035 GCA_963693315.1 Diogma glabrata
AGAATTGCTATAGACATCGCGGGGCCATTTCCGGAAACGACAAAAGGTAACAAATACATCATGGTGGTCATTGATTACTTTACAAAATGGCCGGAAGCTTATGCACTACCGAACCAGGAAGCAGTTACGGTCGCGGAAACATTAGTCAATGAATGGGTTTGCAGATATGGAACACCGCTCGAGTTGCATACCGACCAGGGAAGGAATTTCGAATCTCAACTGATGGAAGAGCTGTGCAGAACACTCGGCATTAGAAAAACACGAACTACACCTATGAACCCACAATCGGATGGCATGGTGGAACGATTTAACCGAACCATGGAAGAACATTTGTCAAAGGTAGTAGAAGCCAACCAAAGAAATTGGGACAAGGATCTTCCGTTATTCTTGATGGCCTATCGTAGCGCAGTGCACGATACGACAAGTGAAACGCCAGCGAATATCATGTTCGGAAGAGAACTACATCTTCCTAGTGACATCGAGTTTGGCATCCCTGGAGGTCTGGTATCCACGAAAACAGATTATGTGGGACAACTAAGGGAGAAGATGAATAAAATCCATCAGCAGGTTCGAGACCACATTAAGATTGCCAGTGACAAAATGAAAACCAGGTACGACATAAATGCAAATAGTGGCGGTTTTCAAGAAGGAGAATTGGTATGGCTATACAACCCCAGAAGAACTAAGGGAAGATCACCCAAGCTGCAGCCAGATTGGGAAGGCCCATATAAAATAATCAAACGAATTAATGATGTTATCTACCGCATACAAAAGGGACCCCGTACCAAGATGAAAGTGATACATCTGCAAAGGTTGGCACCGTACCAAGGTAACAGCACCAATGCGATCTCTGATATTGTTCGGGACGAACAAAACTAAATGGAGGGCAATGTAATAAACTTCGTCCAGAATGGGTTAACTTTATTTACTCATTCATGAATTGAAAGTTAACTCCTTTTTCAATCTTTTACTTGTATTGCAAATTGTATTGCATAAATTAATGTAAATTAAATTTGTTATACAAATATTTACATTAATGAATTAAAAGGAGTTACCTAATACATTTTGCATAAATTAAATTTGAGTTCTCTAATACAAATGCAAGTTTGAATGAAAACAGGTGTGGCCTATTTCAGATGTACGGACTACGTAGTATTGATTTCTAGTGGATTATAGAAGTTTCGATTTATTTATTTTTCGATATAAATAAGCAAACAAAAATATCAGATAGTCAGTTTTACTTTTGCAATTAAAAGTGTTTATAAATATTCGCAAGTTTAAGGAATAATCGGTGGTATCTGAGCCTGGGTACTAATAGAGAAAGAATCTGAACTTAGTGGAATAGTAAATACAGATTTTACGATTCCGAATATTATTGATTCAAATTGTGGAAAAGCAGTGAAGTTTATGGTACATAAATTGGAGACCCTGGAATTTATTGTAAGGAAAAACGGAAGCTGCTGTAATTTGTTGAATAATAAAGTTTGAGATTCTGTTAACTAAAGATCTGTCTTTTACTGTCGTGTTTGTTCAATAATCTAAAAGAACCAACGAAGAGTCGTTACAATATTAACAGCACTAACTAGAAAACAATATGATTTCGTTTTGTTTAAACTTTTAAACACAAATTTTTAACCAAATTTTCCCGGCTTTGACAGTGATTCTCGATCATATGTTTTTAATTATTTGCGAATGGTAGACCAAGAGACGTCAAACGCCCGAATCCAATTGTAATAGAATAAAAAAGAACAATTTTACAGTGGCTTATTATATAGCCAAAATTTTTAGTCTCGCAATAACTCGAATACAGTGTTTTAGATGGAATATAATTAATTTCCATCAGGTTTTTTAATTGTTGGGAACTTTTTATAGTTATACAAAACCGTTTGATATTATTGCACAAAAATAAGTTTGTGATACCAAATATTTCCGATACATCAATAACATTTATCATTGAATTTAAAATGAATTAAATGCAAGTTCGATCGATGTTATGATGTTTAGGTATTACGAAAATACAATCTACTATATCAGTACAGTGAAGTTCAGTTCCATAACGGAAAGATTGTTTGAAGCAAAATATTACATTCATACAAAGATAAATCGAATATTTTAACAAAGCAAGATAGTAATTCTTGGTATGTTGACGATTGGAAAAAATACGCACAGCTGTTATGAGGTTTGAAAACTTCATTGGTTAATTACGGTTGGTGTTTAGAAACTTCAAATTCAAGTAGTATATTGAAAATACTCGAATGGAAACGTAGCGCGCGTCAATTTTAGGGTGTTGTAAGATTAAATTTTAATGTTTATATGGATGATATTTAAAGAAAATTATTAATTAATTCAAATTAACCAATATTATATTATATTAATTAATAAATAAAATCAGTGTAATTGGCTCAATTCTTTTTCAAATATGTCTGTCCAGCTATTGAAAATTTAAGTAAGCTTTAGGAAAAATAAGAAAACTAGGGGTTACGGGGACTATAGAAATATGGCTATTGAAGGTGAATGGATGGGAAACTATTATGAGCGGTACATGTTAATAAAAAAAATGAAAACTAATAAATCTGAGACTACAATACACTGGGTTCACGCATTCTTCCAGGCTATCCATTACAGAACAAGTCCTTTTTGGAAGAAAATTCCCGTCCAAAAAGAAGTTGAAAAAGGCATAGACTGGTCGCAAATAGACCTTGTATATCCATATTAGTATGGTGAGGCACTTCAATGTTCTACAAATTAGCAATCAAATCGATCGGTATTACATAGCCCAGTCTTAGCAGAAACAAAGTAACAAAGTATCTATGATTATACAAAAAAAAAAACATTTTGGAGGGGTAACGATAAAAACGGTATTCTACTCTATTGCAAGCGATGGATAACTAAACTCTTCCAGACCCGATTTCGGGCAGATCTGGGGGTTCCCGAGACTCTAAAGTCAAAAAAAAATTATTCAATCTGCTACAAGATCGAAAAGTAAAATATCATTGGACCGACTCCTTTAATGAAATACCCTACACAACTCCGTTGTTACGTTATGCAGGCTCGAAACCCACACCTGAACTAACAAGAGTCTCATGCTTCTCCGACTACGCTAGCCGGGCTACACATTATACGCATCCGACTTGGTGGTTCTGAAGGCTGTTCACACAGCTTCAAAGTAACTGATTGAACCACATTCAATACGTGCAATCTCGGAATTTTTGCTTGCAAATAGTCAAAACAAAAAAAAATTTGAAACAAGACCTGAACACCAAAGTTGATACACATTCGCTGAACTGTTAATTCAAAACGAAACCACCTTCATATTTCATGGTCGTCGATATTCTTGACCTACAATGGCTGTGAAACACAAGCGAAAGCTACTATCATACTGACAAAAAAAAATTATTACCGATGTTAGGCGCGAATGTCCTTGGAATGATAAACACCTCTACGTTTAGAAACCAGGTCTTCCAGTTCGTAGGCGGCGCCACCTACCAACCTTATTACTCTGGTCTCAATAAACTTCTGTGCAAGCTTAGCAGATAATTTCTTACCGGCGTCACTCAAAATAAAGTTCCTTCGGAACACCGTATCACCTGGTTTAAACAAAGTTACTCGAGCTCGTAAATTGTATCTTTCAGCACTCTTGACAAATGCTTCGGCAGTTAAATCCAGAATTCGAGTCCGGATCTTATTGAGGTAGTCAGGACGCAGAATCGTTTCACCTGGGTCATGTAGACTATTCAGTCGTCTCAGCAATTCATATGACGAACCATGAGTCACCATAGGTATTCCAAACATTGCGAAATATGGGGAACATTTAAGAGTTTGGTGAAGAGAACAACGTAGTGCACAAGCGATCTCGCTCAAGTGCAGATCCCATTTAGAATGCTCCTCCTTTAAATAGGCTCGAATACCAGATAAAACACTTCTATTTACCCGTTCAGAAGCATTAGCTTGAGGTGAATATGAGGCTAATAAGGTGTGTTTCACTCCGTGCTTCGCCATGAAATCCTCAAACAATTTAGATTTGAATTGGGTCCCATTATCGGACACTACCACCTCTGGACAACCAAATACGTGAGAGACATTGGTAGCCAATAGATGACAAATTGGTTCAGCAGTTAGTTTCCGTAAAGGAAATAAAAATGGATATTTAGTAACATGATCTAATACTACAAGAATAGCGATATTCCCGGCCTTTGAACGAGGATAAGGGCCAAGAATATCGATATATAATCGCTGACCAATTTGTTCTGTTTTCATCTGAGACACCATGGGAGCACGAAGTGGAACATTAGTCGCTTTGATTTCTTTGCAGGTCTTACAATTTCCTATGTACGATTTAACCTGGGTATACATGCGAGGCCAATAGTAAAATTTACGAATATTATACAGGGTTTTTGCTAGACCTCCATGAGATGAGGTAGGAGGATTGTGGGCCCTTGCAATACACTCGTCAGTGTATTCCTCAGGTAACCACAATTTCCAAACCTCACCCTCTGAAGGAATATCAAGATCTAGACAAGCCAATCGTTTATAAACCCGACCAGAAATTACTTTCAGATCAGGCAATGTACCGTCTGCTTCGGTAACCAGATTTACCAACTCCAAATATTGAGAAGTGTTGAAGAAAGAGGAATTAAGATCTAATTCAGGCACTGGACATAGTTCAGAAATGATATCGACAGAGTCACGTCTCGATAGAGTGTCAGGAACAGTATTTAATTTTCCTTTTCGGTACTCAATATCAAAGACGTAACCCTGCAATTTCAAGCTCCAACGAGCCAATCGACCAGAAAGGTCTTTTTGTTGCATTAACCATTTTAACGAAGCATGGTCAGTTATGATCTTAAAGGCCTGACCCTCGAAATACGCTCTAAATTTCTTTACTCCCAGTACGGCGGCTAGACACTCTTTCTCACTAGTGGAGTAATTGCGTTGCGCAGAATTTAGTTTCTTGGACATGTACGCTATGGGATGTTCCATACCGTCCATGTCGCACTGAAGTAATACACAGCCTATACCGTCATTACTAACGTCGCACTGGAGAGCAAAAGGTTTAGTATAGTCGGGGTTGAGAGCATTTTTGAGATTTATAAATGCTATTTCAGCTTCTGGGGTCCATACGAATTTATTAGAATTTTTCTTCAACAAATCTGATATTGGAGAGGACATAGCAGAGAAATCAGATATAAAACGGCGATAATAACCCGCCATACCCAGGAATCGTCGAATCTGTTTGGACGTACGCGGTGTAGGAAATTCGGAAATGGCCTGAGTTTTATCAGGATCAATTTTTAGCTTACCACCTCCCACGACATATCCCAAATATTTTACATCCGGCAAGAGAAACTTACTTTTTTCCACGTTTATCGTCTAGTTTGCACGTCTAAGACACTGGGAGATATCTTCTAACAGTTTCAGATGGGCCTCAAAGGTATCGGTAACTATTAAAGGATCATCCAAGTATACGAAGACGCACGACTTGAGATGTGGAGGAATTACTTGGTCCATCAATTTAGTCATCGTTTGCGGCGCATTGCACAGTCCGAAAGGCATTCTTACGAACTGATACAATGGCCGCCCTGGGACCGTAAAAGCAGTTTTCTCTCGGGAGTGTTTCTCTAGAGGTATCTGCCAAAAAGCGTCTTTCAGATCCAAGCTGGAAATGAAATTACTCTGTGGCAGACGACTCAAGATTCCATCTATCTGTGGAAGGGGGTAAGCATCCTTTTTAGTAACTGTATTGACCTTTCTACTATCCAAACAAAGACGATTCTTCCCAGGTTTGCGAATTAAAACCACAGGACTTGACCATGGACTGTTTGAAACCTCTATAATACCCAGAGATAACATTCTATCCAGTTCTTCTCCCATCAGTTTCTCAATGGCGGGCGAGATTGGGTAGTGACGTTGCTTGATGGGAGCTGCAGTCCCCACATCAATCACATGTTCTATCAAATGTGTTCGACCCAGACCCATTTTTGAAAATGAAGGTAGTTGGTAGTTGGATAGTGTTTTGTAAGCGTTCCTGTTTGCCCATAGACAATTCTGAAATTACTGACTCCGTAGTCGAAAATGTAGGTAAGCTAAATATTGGGTTAAACAAGCCAAAAGCATTAAAGAAATCTAAACCTAGATATAGATTTTGAGTTAAAGACGGGATGACGAAGACGTCCAGGGTTCTGACTTGGTTCATAAATGAGATCTTTGTTGTTACAAACCCCAAGATCTTCTGTCTTTGCCCATCGGCAGTACGGACTACTGCAGAAGAATAAGTCAGAAGGTCTGGAGTCTGTACGATTTCTTTAGCAAAATCACCACCAATTACAGTCAAAGACGCTCCACTATCCAACAGTCCAGTATGTTGTTTACCCAATATTGACACTGTGGCATAAGATCTCACATCGTTGGCCAATTTCATAATGGAGGAAATGGTTTTGGATTTAAACAAATGTCGTTGTTGCCAATAAATACGAGAACGGAGTGCAGAGCGCGATGGAGGTTTCAAAGGCGATAATGCATCGATAAATATATTCGAACGTATCTTCAGGTATTCGTTCAATCGCTGTTGGAAAGATTTGGTTTTGGTATACAATGGTTGTGGTTCAGTATGCACGGGTGTTCGTTTCAATAATTTCACATTAGGATCATGAGTGGATACCCAATCATTAAAAGTCGCATTTATAATCGGTGTTTCAGGGGTGACGATAATGGAATTATTATCTGTTTCGTCTCTGATTGAAATACTTACGGGTAGAGTATTCCAAGAGTGTTCTATCAAATTGGATGTTGAAGCTCGGCTCAACAGTGTATCGTGTACTAATAGGTTATTGGGACTAGTTGATGAAATATTCGAAGGATCAGGAGACAACCTAATTTGAGGCTCAGATGAGTCTAAGATGTGTCCTGGGAGCGAGAAAAGGTGTTGGGATTCTGGCCCCCCCTTCGGTTTCCCCGACAATTTTCACAGTTCGGACATAATACATCGTCCTTTCCACATCCCCAACAAAACAATCGCTGTGATTCACGACAATCGTGCCACCGATGACCTGGTCGTTTACAGTTCCAACAAATCGTTGAACTGGTTATTCGTTTCATATTAGGGGCAGGCTGTATTGCCGCGAGTTCGTTGGATGTAATTGGTATCGCTTCAGTTGGCAATTCGCTAATTTGAATTTGTGAGAATTCATGACCCAAGTCCACTTCTGACACCGGTCTAGACGGTCTAATATTATAATCTCGCGGTCTGGTTATTGACTCGGCCCATAATTTTTCGTGATCACGGCAGAGCTGGCGCAGATGGTCCAGTCCATAAATGGTGACATATAGCAGCTCCCTTCTAATTTCCAATCGTAAGTTGTTGCGAATCAAGGAGAACAACTCCACATCCGGCATCGGTACTCGTAGTTTATCTGCCAGTCGATAAATTGATTGTAAGAACTCGTTTAACAATTCAGTGGGCCGCTGTTTCCTGGCCCTCATCCGCTCCTTCACTTCTTCGTCCGTCTGCCGGTCCTGAAATTCTATTCGCAGAGCATGACACAAGTCAGTCCAAATAAGCTGTCGGTTCTGGCAAAAATATCTCCAGAACCAATCAGCTGCTCGATCTGTGAACAACAGGTACAGACAGCGGGTGACAATAGTAAAATCGCTATTTAAACACATCTCTGTCAGCCGCTCTATTCTGAAGAGGAACGCTTCAACATCTAGACCGTCGGGTCTACCTGAGAACGTTACGTTCAAATTTCTAATGGTGTTAGAGTGCTGTTCGAGATGTGTTCGTATTCTGGCTGGAGCAAGAGCAGGATGAGGCCCAGCAAACACTGGTGGTACTGGTACATTATTTTGCACAAACGCATTTACTGGCGTATGATTTCTGGAATGAACCGTTTGATGACGCGGGGTGGTGGGCGATACTGCAGTGGGTGCTGGAGGAAACCAAGCTTCAGGTGCCGGACCATGTATGGGAGATCGTTGAGCTATATTCACTCGTACTTCATCGGTGAGTCGAGATGGTGGGAGACGGATTGCCAAGGGAGTGGACGAGGGTTGATTTCCGGTACTGGAACGACGTTGCCAACCTGCGGTAATAGAGCGTGTCACTGGTCATGGTGGTGGTGGCACTACTGTATCATTAGTTTTTTCCATCCCTCGAGGTAACCTCTGTAAGTCGGCACGTTCGCAAGCGGCTCGACAAATCGGGCAGGTACCATTCTGCAGCAACCAGTCGTTGAGGCAGATATCATGGAAGAGGTGGTTACACCGAGTGAGGATTTTTACGTCAGCCGGCACTATTTCTTGTTGACAGACTGCACAAGAGCTGGACCTGTCCAGAACGTCAATCTTATCAGCGGCGGGCATTATGAATCTTCAAGAACACAAACAGTCGTACACCACTTAATCACAACCAAACAAGACTATTGAGAGTGGAGGGAAAATCGCTACACTACCTATTGCGAACGTTGGAATCAAATAAACAATTTAATTATCACCAAAAAAAAATTATTTTATTACAATATTTGATTACTTTAAATATATTAGAGCAGAATTTAAAAAAAAATTGTATGGAAATTCAATTATTCAAACCTCAAACAGCTGCGCGATATCTGACCAATTCGTCAGATGTATTGATTAGGAAACTTGTAAAACAGGCCAACGCCGAGCGTGAACCAAGAATAGAAACATCCGCTACTACTCAAGATGTTAACGTGTGAACAATCAGTGAAAAAAAAAAGGAAAAAAATGTAATTTGAGAGTAAATCGGTAAACTATGACTATGGCAGAAGATGGCAATTGTAAAACTGTTCAGACCCAATTCCGGGCAGGTCCGACGGTTCTCTATACTCGAATATGAGTAAAAAAAAAACAAAAAAAAATTATAGAAGTGCGGCAAGCCTACCGGTTTGGCAAGAAAGTAATACAAAGACAATTAAACTATTATGCATATATATACAAAAAAAAATTAAATCTAACATGCAAGTGTAAAATTGGCTAACTATACAAAGAAAAAACTATTATCTACTGATATTTTGATTAATAATTAAGTTCAAGAAGGGATCAAAAAGAAATTTAACTTTATTCCCAATTCTGGAATTTATAAGTTCACGATAATACAAAAATGTGGAAAGCAAAAGGAAAAACTCACAGTTTGGTTGCTGAGGTGTGCTCCTTAATATCCTAAAGAAAAACCTAATACATTAAGCTACAATATTTTTAAGGACACACCCGGAACATTAATGGCCAATTTGATCCCTTCTGGAAAGAGAATTTTGAAATGATAATGGCAGTTGATCCTCTTGATGATAAGCTTCCTTGACAATGACTTTTACAATTTCTTGACTTTTAATTTTTGTTTCAATTTATCTAGAATTTTTATTTTGACGTTATCTTGACTTATAATTTATATCTTGACTTTATATGGACTTAAGATTTATATCTTGACGTTATATTGACTCTTTAATTTCTACTAGCCATTCCTACAATTGAGAAAGAAAGGAATTAGTAAATGCGAAAATCAGCAGTTTTATTTTATCAACAATAATTAATCATTTATTTATTTATTTATATTTTTTTTTTTTGTTATTTATTTACTAAGTAATTATTTATTTATTTATTAATTCTTTTCCAATTTTTTGTGGACAGAAGACAGACGGACCAATCCGGGGAGGAGATCACCACACGGGGTTGGAAGCGCCGATCGCCGTTCTTCCATTTTGAATGTGGTTAATTATAGTTTATATTTTGGGACCAAAGAAAAAAGTTTAAAATACACTACGTTAAAGGATGGGAAATGAGAAAGGAAAAGGGAACAAGAAGGGATAGATAAGGATGGGATAAAGTAGGGTGGGAAAGGAATAAGATGGGGTGTGTGCTGGTAGTGTATCACTTGAACGACAGGGGACGATAGGATGGTCAGAAGATAAATCCTCTGCACCATCATTCTATTCTCGTCACCTGCCACTCTCGATTCTCACCACCAACACGCACGGGTGAGGTGCTATGATCTGAGCTAATCCAATTAACTCACGACATGAAGGCTGGGCGAACATCTTCCCTCAGCAGTTGACATCAAACTGCCTTAGAAGATGTTCCCCAGTATCATTCGCGAGAACTGGACAACTCAGAAAATAGGGTGCTAACTTTGCAGGGAGGGGACTCTAACGTTAGGGAGTCGTTAGCCCAGCTGTGAATCTCGCTGCCACAGCGAGCCCAGAGCATAACCAGATGACCAGGATGGATGTGATAGGCGTATACACCATTTCACAAATATCTAATCCTGGCATCTGGTCACCTCCGGCATTCCCTGAGCCAGTTAGAAACCCTGCCGTTACTAGGGTCCGTGGGTTTGTAAAGCCCATTGAGAATGATCCCGAAGAATCAATCTCACCCTTGCGTTTCAGAAAATTCAAAAAAAAGGAGAACTGTTGCTGGGGACGTGGGGACGCAACACCCCATCGATGATAATCTGAGAGACCTCAGAGTATCACCGCTCCTGCGCCTTTGAAGCAGGGAGTTGCTTCTCGTCGCCAGAGCCTCTAACTATTATATGGTGGATAAGGAAAATTTAATTTTAGAAGAAAAAAAAATTTAAAAAAAAATTTTTTCAAAGATTTTTGTTTTATGAAGGGACTCCTCCAGGGTCCTACATTGCTGTAGAAACCCTTAGAGGAGCCCCACGTTGGGCGCCAATTTGTAATGAAGCGCTTTCTCAATGGCGAACCAATGAGAATGGCATTGCAGGAAGCGTACGTAGCGAGATTTATTTTCGTGCCCCAAGCTAGCTTCAGCCCATGGGAACGATTAAGAAACCCTGCTACTTCAGCACAAATACAGAAATGTACGCTATTTACGAAACGTCACAGAAATGAAAAAAAAATACAAATGGAAAATGGAGACTCTGGCGACCCCGTTTGCGAAAGACCTACGATCAGCGCGTCCAACCCCCCCCACAATCACTCTCAGACGCCCACACTCCCACACATCATGCACTCTCACATCCTCCCACACCTCCCCTACCTTCATCCATGCGCAAACAGGTAGAAATAATATGACCCCTAAGGGTTACAGTGGCCTAGTACTCCCAAATTAAAATTAGCACTGGGCCCAATGAAAATCAGTTAATCATCTGATATATAACCATATCTTAGAATCCATATGACGGTAAAGATTATACATTGAAATTAAAATTGGTATTTGACACAATAAAAATCATTTAATCATCCGATATATGGCTATATCTGATAATCCACATGACGGTAAAAATTAGACATGGAAATTAAAAATTGGTATTTGACACAATAAAAATCATTTAATCATCCGATATATAACTATATCTTAGAATCCATATGACGGTAATAATTATAAATTGAAATTAAAATTGGTATTTGACACAATAAAAATCATTTAAGCATCCGATATATAACTATATCTTATAATCCATATGACGGTAAAGATTATACATTGAAATTAAAATTGGTATTTGACACAATAAAAATCATTTAATCATCCGATATATAACTATATCTTAGAACCCATAGGACGGTGAAAATTATACATTGAAATTAAAATTAGTATTTGACACAATAAAAATCATTTAATCATCCGATATATAACTATATCTTATAATCCATATGACGGTAAAGGTTATACATTGAAATTACAATTAGTATTTGACACACTAAACAATAATTAGTTGTGGCGAACACCTAAATCGAAATAAAAAAAAAAGATTTCAATTTAGTGGGTAATGATTTTTTTTTGTTGCTTTAAAAAAAATAAAATCAAAAAAAAATTAATCATTCCTCCTATTCTAATCGCTTCTCGTTTGTCCTACAAACTAAAAAGAGTAAAATTGCATTGATTTCATTTTGGCCCAAGGTTTACTAATTATAAGTCTTGGCCGTAACTTGTAAAGACTGTGCGACGGATATACTTTATTTTCAAAAAACTCAAGAAGCATAAAACATTGACAATTTAAATCGGTTGTTGCATGGTTTCAAAGTGAACATGATCATTTTGATTAAATATCTTCCGAGGTGGGAAGTTAAACTTAAATAACTCATTGATGATGGAGTAAATCCAACCAAATGTTCTATCTATGATGAATTGAAGCATCAATTCCTATGTGATGTAATTAATATGTAGACATAAATTTAGGTTGCATTCACATTAAGTATAAGAATGTTATTAGATAAAAATGTTGGTTACTTGGGTGAATACTAAGCAAATCTATTTGGGAACAAATTGGCGGATCTCTGAATCACTTGATCACACCTTGGCAAGCCACAATCAAATCAACTCTACGCAACCCTCAACAACTCTCGGACACAGTAGCTATAATATATATATATACAACAAAATGACTCACCTGTATGTTTATACGACACCGTTACCTCAGCCTCATTGGTTATCGGATACCAACTCAATAGTTATTGGAAAGATCCATTCTCCAGTGTCGGGGTTGAATTTTTTGTTTTTATTTTAAATTACTTCTGAACGGGAACAAGTCCATCCAACCTGCCATCCACCCCACATACAACTTTCACTAGATTAATTCAGCTGGACTCACTCTGATACGGACCCAGATTGTATGCAGCGAGGTCCGAAATTATTATCGAGCACCCAATAAAGAACGAAAGAATTCAGCCTGACGGTAGTTAGGTTTAAAACATTTTATTATCATTTGTACTGTTTTCTTGTTTATTATTTTTGTTTGTTTGTAATTTCCTTTAGTTAACACTACTAACTTAATTAACACAGCCGACTCAATTTGATTTACAGATTCCTTATAATATTTATCTTGAGGGTTTTCGTATCACACATGCCGTTATATAAAACAAATTTACTATTGTTAACTAGTATAAAAGTTTATGCCTCAATCTAACTAACACACAATAAAAACTCTAGACTTTTCAGTAGATGAATCAGAGTTTGATCTTAGTCATATTTTAATTTTACTTTTGTATGGATTTTTAAATTATGACAGAGGATTAAGAAAGTAAGCATTTGAGAATAAACTCACGATCATTCTAGGTCAACCATAACCAACAATTTATAAATTTCCTTACTTTGTATTTGACCTAATAGCACGCGCGGTGTATAATTATACCTGCGAATCTAATCGATGGACTTATCTTTGCATTTAAATGATTGGTTTTCGTGAGGCAATTATATACGTTTTACCACTGTCCGGCGTTATTTTAGAACACTACTCGACCACGACGTTAACACATCACTCAGTAATTAATTTATATTTTACTAACACGATCAACAAAAAACACGAATGAAAAAAAATATGGCTACCATTACGCTATATCTCTATTATAGGAATTTCTCTAATTAATCTAACTAGGTTATTTCACGAATTTTTAACGAAACACACTACTAACATTTAATATTGTAATAAACTTCGTCCAGAATGGGTTAACTTTATTTACTCATTCATGAATTGAAAGTTAACTCCTTTTTCAATCTTTTACTTGTATTGCAAATTGTATTGCATAAATTAATGTAAATTAAATTTGTTATACAAATATTTACATTAATGAATTAAAAGGAGTTACCTAATACATTTTGCATAAATTAAATTTGAGTTCTCTAATACAAATGCAAGTTTGAATGAAAACAGGTGTGGCCTATTTCAGATGTACGGACTACGTAGTATTGATTTCTAGTGGATTATAGAAGTTTCGATTTATTTATTTTTCGATATAAATAAGCAAACAAAAATATCAGATAGTCAGTTTTACTTTTGCAATTAAAAGTGTTTATAAATATTCGCAAGTTTAAGGAATAATCGGTGGTATCTGAGCCTGGGTACTAATAGAGAAAGAATCTGAACTTAGTGGAATAGTAAATACAGATTTTACGATTCCGAATATTATTGATTCAAATTGTGGAAAAGCAGTGAAGTTTATGGTACATAAATTGGAGACCCTGGAATTTATTGTAAGGAAAAACGGAAGCTGCTGTAATTTGTTGAATAATAAAGTTTGAGATTCTGTTAACTAAAGATCTGTCTTTTACTGTCGTGTTTGTTCAATAATCTAAAAGAACCAACGAAGAGTCGTTACAGTGGTGTCAGAAGTGGGATTATTGAAACAATGGTCAGGACAGTAAATATTAGTGATCTCAGCCAGACCCAGCTGAAGGACGAGTTGAAGAAAAGGAATGCTCCAATCCATGGAACGAAGGCAGAACTTGCATTTCGGCTACGTAAAGTTTTAGAAGAAGCAGGCCTAAACACAGAGGTCATAGAAGTAGAGTCGGAGGAAGCTCCGGTTCAGAATGCCCCAGCAATTGATCCGATGATGGTGTTGATGAAAGAAATGATGACCAAACAAGTAGAGCAACAACAACAACTTGCTGATATGATGGCCCGACAAGAGAAACTGGCAGCAGAACAAAAAGTAGATCAACAACAACAACTTGCTGATATGATGGCCAAACAAGGAAACGAGCAACGACAACAGTTTGCTGATATGATGGCAAAGCAAGAAAGTCTACGTGAAGTAATCGAGTCACGTATATCCAGTGCAGAGGTCAAAATCAACAACATGGAAAGGGAGCTGCGGAAAGTTACCGAAGAACATGAAAAGAAACTACGCAATCTCTCGAGTGAATTACGCCAAGAAATAGCACAAGGAAAGTCAGGTAACACGATCAATCCATCAACTACTTCAGCCCCAGCTAGAGTGAAAACACCCGCATTTGATGGATCTACATCGTATCAGATATTTAAGATGCAATTTGAGATAGCAACAACTGGGGTTGATCACCAGCAAAAAGCAAACGCGCTTATATTGGCATTGAAGGGACCTGCTGCTGAAATTTTGCAGACACTATCAGCGACAGAACGTGATTACAGCAAGATTATGGAGGCCTTAGAAGTAAGATATGGGGAAAGTCATATGCAAGCTCTCCATCGCATGCAGCTCAGAACACGAAAACAAGGAGTCAGCGAAACTTTGCAAGAATTAGAGGCTGACATTGTGAGACTGGTAAATCTGTCATATCCAAACTATAACGCGGAACACCGAGACGAACTGGCAGCTGATACATTTATCAATGCTCTTCGAGATGTACAAATGAGAAATCAGCTTTATCTAAGTGGAAAGAAATTACCTGCGGAAGTCTTAGCATTGGCCCGGCAAATGGAAGCCGGAAAAAGAGCGTATGGCTCAGATAGAGTACGTCAGATGGAAGTTGCTGAAGAACCTCTAAAAGCAGCGCTTGAGGAAGTGATCATGCGTGTCAAAAGTCTGGGAGATAAGCCTGAGCGAAATCAACGAAAAAAATCTAACAGAGTAAGATGCTGGAATTGTGGGCAGTTAGGGCACATCAGACGGGAATGCAAAACACGAGTAGCAGCAAAAGAAGGAGTAGTTCCAGGCCGGTTGATGAACCTTTCAAACAAGCAAGTGGATGTCAAAAAGGAAGGAGATTGCCACGTTGAACACCGGAAGAGAAGGATACATTGTAACGCTGAAGATCTTTCAAGAAGACCCTGTGTTAAGGAGGGCAAGTCATATAGCAGGACTGAGAGAAAGGAGGCAAATGTCAAAAAGAAAGGAGATTGCCGCGTTGAACACCGGAAGAGAAAGATACATTGTAACGCTGAAGATCTTTCAAGAAGACCCTGTGTTGAGGAGCGCAAGCCATGTAGCAGGACTGAGAGACAAGCGGCAATGACAGTGAAGCAAATTAAGTTCCAAACTCCTGACGATTGGTGTACCGAGGCAATGAAAAGAAAGCAGCTAGAAGATCCAGCTATGGCACCAATATTGAAATGGAAAACTGAGGGAAGGCGACCGGAGTGGAAAGAGGTCGCACCTTTAAGTACGGAGGTGAAATGCTACTGGGCGCAATGGGACTCACTATTTATGGACAACGGGTTGCTAGAAAGAAAATGGGAGTCCGCTGATGGAAAGAAAGTGTTAGAGCAACTGGTGTTGCCGTCAAGTCGAGTGGAAGAGGTACTGGGAAAGCTGCATGGAAGTATTTCTGGAGGACACCTGGGAGTCAATAAAACCCTAGCCAAAGTAAGGGAGAGGTTTTATTGGGTAAGGTATCGAACAGACGTGGAGCAATGGTGTCGGCGATGCGATACTTGTGCAGCGAGCAAAGGACCAAAAACTAGAACTCGAGGAGAGATGCAACAGTACAATGTGGGTGCCCCAATGGAGAGAATTGCTATAGACATCGCGGGGCCATTTCCGGAAACGACAAAAGGTAACAAATACATCATGGTGGTCATTGATTACTTTACAAAATGGCCGGAAGCCTATGCAATACCGAACCAGGAAGCAGTTACGGTCGCGGAAACATTAGTCAATGAATGGGTTTGCAGATATGGAACACCGCTCGAGTTGCATACCGACCAGGGAAGGAATTTCGAATCTCAACTGATGGAAGAGCTGTGCAGAACACTCGGCGTTAGAAAAACACGAACTACACCTATGAACCCGCAGTCGGATGGCATGGTAGAACGATTCAACCGAACCATGGAAGAACATTTGTCAAAGGTAGTAGAAGCCAACCAAAGAAATTGGGACAAGGATCTTCCGTTATTCTTGATGGCCTATCGTAGCGCAGTGCACGACACGACAAGTGAAACGCCAGCGAATATCATGTTCGGAAGAGAACTACATCTTCCTAGTGACATCGAGTTTGGCATCCCTGGAGGTCTGGTATCCACGAAAACAGATTATGTGGGACAACTAAGGGAGAAGATGAATAAAATCCATCAGCAGGTTCGAGACCACATTAAGATTGCCAGTGACAAAATGAAAACCAGGTACGACATAAATGCAAATAGTGGCGGTTTTCAAGAAGGAGAATTGGTATGGCTATACAATCCCAGAAGAACTAAGGGAAGATCACCCAAGCTGCAGCCAGATTGGGAAGGCCCATATAACATAATCAAACGAATTAATGATGTCATCTACCGCATACAAAAGGGACCCCGTACCAAGATGAAAGTGATACATCTGCAGAGGTTGGCACCGTACCAAGGTAACAGCTCCAATGCGATATCTGATATTGTTCGGGACGAACAAAACTAAATGGAGGGCAATGTAATAAACTTCGTCCAGAATGGGTTAATTTCATTTAATCATAAAAAACCAATACGTTCCGCCTAAATGTTTTCTACATTCAAAGATGAAGTAAAAGTTAACTAATACAAGTTGCATAAATTAATGTAAATTAAATTTGTTTACATTAATGAAATTAAAAGGAGGAGTGGCCTATTTTTTCTAGAAACAACTACAGTAAGTACCAGAATATTCTGCTTATTTGTTTTTGAATTTAAAAGAGGCGAACAAAATATCAGAGAGTCAGTTTTAATTTTGCAATTAAAAGTGTTTTACAAATATTCGCAAGTTTAAGGAATAATCGGTGGTACTTGAGCCTGGGTACTAATAGTGAAAGAATCTGAACTTAGTGGAATAGTAAATACAGATTTTACGATTCCGAATATTATTGATTCAAATTGTGGAAAAGCGGTGAAGTTTATTGTACATAAATTGGAGACCCTGGAATTTATTGTAAGGAAAAACGGAAGCTGCTGTAATTTGATGACAAATAAAGTTTGAGATTCTGTTAACCAAAGATCTGTCTTTTACTGTCGTGTTTGTTCAATAATCTAAAAGAACCAACGAAGAGTCGTTACAATATTAAAAAATTCAAACTTATTTCCAACTGTTCCTGTTATTCAGAAGTCGTGGAATCACACAAAACGATTACAAAAGAAATATCTTTCTCATAATTACATTTTTTTAAAAACGACATTTAATCTGCGACAACTTGATGTTTCCCAATTGTTCCTATAAGTTGGGAGGAGTTGAAACTGGATACAAACATGTCCAATTTCATGTTCAAATACATTTCAAGTCATACAAATAATTACATACTTAATTTTTTTTTTCCAAAAAATTGGGTTTTAAAAATAAATGAAAATCATTCTTTTGACACACTTGACAGTATTTTTTGACACACTTACAATACAATAACCTATGCCAACCATCAAGATTTCTCCACATTCAATGTTACTACTCGTAATCACTTAGAATGAACGATTTTTTAAGCAAAAAATATGCTCATTTTCGTGTTTTGACACACTTCATGATTTTTTGACAAACACTTAAAACACACTTTCTTTCGCCAATACAAATTTCGTCAATACTAAACATACCAAATGTTTAGGCATTTAAAAAAAAAACTATAAAACATGCGCATTTTCAAAAGAATAGCCCTATAGTATTATTCAAAAAAACATAGAAAAATCTGTTTGGAATCCTAAAACTTTATCTTCAAAATATGATAGCACATAATATATTATCTATGTAAACCAAAAGAAATTGCTAAAAATGCATGCCGGCAAAACTGCATTTCAAAGCAATAAATAAAAAATTCAGAATTTAGTTTTTTTCATTCGTTCCAAACATACAAAATTTTGATTTTAAAAAAAATCCACAAATAAATGTACATTTTCAAACGAATTGCCCAATTAACATTTTAATTTACAAAAGTTTTATCTGTGAGGAGAGTACACCCTGTTTTTCGATGATATGATTTTTCGATGCAATGATTTATTCATTACGTCGAATATTTTCGATGTAATGATATTTCGATGATATGATTTTTTTTTCGATTTTACGATTTTCGATGATATGATATTTCGATTTTGTGAATCAAATTTTCGATGATATGATTTTCGGTGATGTGATTTTTCGATGCTATGACTTTTCGACGTAATGAATTTTCGGTGTTATGATTTTCGATATTGCGATTTTCGGCTCTGTGATTTTTCGACAGTATGATTTTTATTTTTCAATTTACTGCTTTTTTTCGATGTAACGATTTTCGATGGTATGATTTTTCGATGATGTGACCCGATCCGTTTAATTTGTTTAAAAAGCTATAACGTAATATGCCGATTATTAGAACCCAATATAAAATATTATTTATCGCATTTATCCCAAATAATTTTTCGCGGGTTTGCAATATCTTTTTTTAGAATTTAATTTAACAAATTTAACTCTGATTGTGTGTCTCAGTTATAAGATTTACGATTTCATAAAGTATCTTTTTAAATTGCCATTAATATCTATCTATTGGTCATTAATGCAAATTTTGGCTACAAAAATGTTCAAATCTTCTTGTAAACTTAGCATCATAAACATAACCAAAAACAAAAAAAAATACACATCTTTTATTATAGTTTCAAAAGTAAATTTCTGTTTTTCTCATATGAATTGAGATTTTGTTTTGTTCACAAAAACTGTGTTGTGGGCATAAAAAATCAAATTTCTGATAGTATTGATATTAGTGTTTCCAATCCGGTTTAAACCGGATTGGAATTATCCGGATAATTCGTAAAAATTTTACTATCCGATATCCGGTTAATTCAAAAAAAAATCCGGATAACTAAATTGAAGCAAAAAAAATTACTTGCGCTATTTACCTTTTTAAAAATTTTAATCAGCTACTCCTAATTTTTCATAATAGACGTTTTCATTTAGTCAACCTAAAATTTAGTTTTTCTATGATAGCATATAGAAATTCTATTTTCACGCTTAATTTCTTGTGAAAATGGGTTCTTTTTCAACTACAGTGTAAAAAGAATAACAAATTGTAGTTGCTATGGTTTTTCGCGTCTCGTGATTAAATGTTTACTTGCGAAAAAACGATGTTTTCATCTCTTGTAGGAAAATATACTATTTTTCATTTAGACGATTTCGTTTGGTTGATCTAAAAATTATCATTCCAGCAATTGTTTTGAATTTGAATTTTTAGAAGTGTAATTTATTTACAAATAAAAAACAGCATTTTGCCGTATCATAATTTACGGTTTAATTTTTTGTAATTTGAAAATATTTAAAGTTAATCACATTAAGCCAGTCTATTAACAAAACAAGAAATGTTGAGCTAGTTTCATTAATGATGTTGGTGCAGAATTCAACACTATTCCAAAATAATAATTTTGATGATTTTAGTTATATTTCTAAATCATAAGCTATCAGTTATGCAAAAACGTTAATAAAAAGTTTGTTTCCTGATACCAAAACAACCGAAAACGTTAAGTTAAAAATGGTGGAACAAGAGGTTAAGGAAAATGAAAATTCTCCAACTCCGACCGAACTTACCGAATGTGCTTTAGTCATTTAATTTACGAAAACTACGATTTCACCAATCGAAAATACATAGTAAAGTTATTCGTTAAAATAATTATTCTTCATTGGACAAGGAATTTAATTTATAAAAGCATAAATAAAACACTCGCTCCTTACCTAGAAAGGCTGTTTCATGCTTTGAAGACCATTCAACCTACTTCGAACGAAAATGAAAGAGTCTTTTCGGTTGCTAGTATTTTCTTAACGAAAACTAGAAATCGGTTGCAGTTTCCAATGTTCAACGCTCACTCAAAAAAATATTGCAGGTAAGATTTACAAAATCGTTTTGTAAAATTGCTAACAAAATATTTTTGTGAATTTACCAAAAAATCCTAAACTTTATAGAAAATTTTGTATACTTTTTTAAATATGAAAAACATTTGTAAACTTACCAATTGTTTTTGTGATTTGGATTAGAAAAGTACAAAATCATAAATATTTCTAATTACAACTTTTTTTTATTGTTTTGACAAAAATATTTTTAAGATTATGTTGATTTTTTTAAATTTTAAATCATAAATCGTGTATCCATAACAAAATGAAAATCAATTGTACAAAATTTTGTAAAATTTTGTGAACAGAAAAATAACATTCTACAATTTTTGTTGTAAAACTTAATACGAATATTGAAGATTTTTTTTAAACTTTACAAAGAGAATTTTGCAATTTAAAAAATCAACAACTATTTTACAAAAAAAAAATTCCTTTTACAAACACTTTTATAAAAGTTTATAAATTGAAGTCATAACGAAAATTGGTATTAAACCTTTTCAGTTACAATCTGGTTGTCTAAGTAGAAAAGTAATTTTTTTTTAAATTGTGCTAATTTAGTGGTCTATATATAATAAATAGTGGTAGTGATAGTCCCTAGTTTGAACAGTATTAACATCATCGTCGTTTTAAATGACACTTTTGATGGTTAATACATAATAATTAATATTATGATGATATTATGATAATAGTTTAAATTGTCGACTACGTTCAATTTTGATGGACAATAATAATGTAATAAAAATTAATCAAAATATGGCGACTGGCATAGCAGGACAACTGGCGAGCTATAATAAATCCGTTCCTTACCGAATGTATGGTAAGTTGTTTTAACTTAGAGTCTACATTCTTTATACATATGGGACGTTTTATCTCAAACGCATCAAGGCTGTGTTCAAAATTCTCTGTCGTAAAAAAATTTGTTTATGGCGCAAATATAAGCAAGATTGAGTTTCTTAAACTGTTTAACTGCTATACTTGTAAAATTCATCGCATCTTTTAATAGAAACCGTTTTTTCAATTTTTTTAACTATTATATCAAAATGTTTAAGGGTATGTTCGTGTTTAGCAAGCAAAGATCAGAAAAAGGGTTCAACTTTCAACGACTAATAGAATTTTGAGCTCAGCGTTGATCCGTTTGACGTGGTACATTCCATACATAGGTGAAAATCACGAATTTTAAACCAGAAATTCGGTTTTTTAACACAAACTTTTTGATTTGTTTTGACTTTTTTTTGCAGTGGAAGAGAAAATAAAAAACAACATTTCATAAGGAAGAAAAGTTTTGTAATCGCGAGTGATTCTACCTTTATGTTAGGTGTAATTTTAAAAACCACGAGTTTCATATATGTTCAATTTGATGTATTTCACTAACAACTTAACGGCTTTCAAATTTTTTTTGTTTCAATGAATGAGTAAGTCTTTTTTTAATTAAAATAAATACAATTACAGTTTTTGATTATTTGTTATAAAAAGTATTAAAAAATAATAAGGGTGGATATCTCCGTTAAATTTTATTTTTTGCCTTATGATTTCATTACTTTTCTACATAATACTAATCATTTAGATTTTGGCGATTTTTTTTCTGGAAATTTAAAAAAAAACTAAAGAGATAATAATTTATTCAAAAATTTCTATAATTTCCAAAAAATATCGCACAAAACCCAATTTTTTGTGAATTAATAAAGTTTTAAAATTATAAAAGAAAATATAAAAAACAATCGATGAGATATAAACATTATTATTTTTTAATTTTGCATAGTAAATTGTTAAAAAATTATTACTTAAAATATTATTATCAAAAATGTCTTTTTTTAACCTTTAAACACAACAAAAATTTTTAAATGTCATAGTAGCTCATTAAATTAAACATTTATAAAACTCGTGCTTTTTAAAAATTAACCCTAGTTATAAAGGGAGAACTGTTCATGACAAAAAAATAATTGTTCATGGGCAGAACTAAACCAAAATTGGAGAAACACTTGTGTTACAAGACTAAAATTAATTAAATTCAACGCCTCAACGGTATATATATTTCTTAATTTTCAACAGTAGAGGAAACCATAATGTTAGAAATTGGTAAGCATAAACATGCAGCATGTAAGTTTGATGAAAAAGTTGATAATTATTTATTTTTTAAATTAGTTTACAGACCGAAAAAGATTTAAAATGGCAAAGTAAACCTATGCCACAAGAAAAAGTAAAACCATTTCGTGACGTAGCATTTTTCTCAATATTATAACAAAAGGATAATCTGCGATTTTATTTCATTTAATACACTACGTTAATATCACATTAAGTGACGAAAGAAAATGTAAAACAAACATGTATCTTTCTTTAGGATTTAGTGTTCCGGATTCCAAAAAAGTTTCCTTTTCCTTATGAATTAGAGAAACTGCGATTTTTAATTTAGTAATTTAGTAAACGAAAATTCATTCAACATACCGAATAGGCTTATAAAATATTGTAAAAAATTTTAACTAGAAACTATTTACAAAATATAGCAAATGAATGCAAAAAAAGTGTTTTATTTATTAACGGGGTTCCCATATGATACATGTGCATGTTTATATGTGTATATGTGAATATATATATATATATATATATATATATATATATATATATATATATATATATATATATATATATATATATATATATATATATATATATATATATATAGTTATATATATATATATATATATATATATATATATATATATATATATATATATATATATATATATATATATATATATATATATATATATATATATATATATATATATATATATATATATATTTAATATTTATATATATTACAAAAAAATATTATTAAATCCATAAATGCTTTTTGTTGATACTATAAAAGGGTTTGTACTTTTTCTAAAACTTTTGTGAAAACAATTTAATAAGTTTTATAAATTTCACAATATCTCTGATAAACTTAAATTTTTAATTTGAAGATTTTACAAAATATTTATTAAGCCAAAAAATGTTTCTGCCATTTTCATAATTTAATTTATAAACCTTAAAATCTTTTGTTGGATGTAAATAAAAGAATTTGTAGTGTTTATAAATAATTTTTTTCACAATGACAATATTTATTGTAAAAATGTAAATTTTACAAAAATTTTTGTGTGTTGTATATTTATAAAAAAATTGTAAAATGTATGTAAAATTTTATTAGTTTCACTTGGTTTTTTTTTTGAGTGCTCTTGTATTTTTAAAATATTATTTTTCAGATGAAAATAAATTATTAACTAATTTTTATTTTTTAAAACTACATATTGTTTTTATTTAAATCCACTATCCGGATTATTATCCGGATATCCGGATAATTACTTTACATACTATTCGATATCCGGATAGTTAAAATCACGGATAATTGGAAACACTAATTGATATTCTAATATATTGGGAAAGGATTGAAGGAGCTTTAAAAGGTTTGACATTTGAGAAGTAAGTATATTTTTAATGAAATAAACCGCAGAGAATTGTTCTGAGTGATGCAAGCTTCAGCTACTTGCAACTACTTGGGCAGTTTGCAAATATCAGGTTGTGGCAGAACGAATGTCATTTCTTTAGAAAAGTTGAAATTGTTGAATGCCAAATCAAAGCGATGCGGTAGATCGCTGTTCATGAAAAAAATAGGGATACCACTTTGGTTATTTACGCTGAACTAGTAGACATAACCTCAAAAAAATGTTTTGATCTAATGTTGTCCATATAATATAAACTTATGGCGACTCGTTTAACATAAACTCACCTGTAAATATTAATTTAAAATGAATTTGTTAAAATATAACATTTTGAAAAAAGTTTTGAGTTTTGAGAAACTAATGTTAAAATAATTTTTAAGAAATAAGCTCATACTCTCTTTAGATCCATCTATTGAACGCTTTTTACAATCAAAAAAATATCAACAAATGTCAATTTTACGTTTTAATGTTAAGAAAAAAATTAGAAAGGAAATTGTAATAAAACATTATTATCATTTAATTTTACTCTGATTTTGCATAAAAAAGCTAAAACAAATTAGCTAAGACCAATTTTAAAAGGGAATGTACATATTTGGTTTGTAGTGTGACATAAAAACATTGTTATAATTTGTTCTTTCAATGTGTATGACAGAATAGAAATCCATACGTGTTTTCATGTATTTTTGGACATTTATAGGATGAAATATGTGTTTTCGTGTATTTTTGGACATTTATAGGGTGATTCTGATACTTGCTAATAAATATTTGCCTACAAAATAAATTATTTAATTTTACTCTGACTTTGCTAAGACAAATTTTTTAAAAAGGAATGTATTTGGTTTGTAGGTTGACAAAAAAAACATTATGTGTTTTTATATATTTTTGGACATTTATAGGGCGGTTCTGATACTAACAAATATATATCTGCTTATAAAAATTTCATCAAATGTAAATTTCTCTGATTCTGAGTTAAAAGGTCTTAGGTTAAATTTTTTTTTAAAAACGGTATGTGTTTAGGTTTAGTTGTGAAGGTTGTCATTAGAGCATTCAGTTATTCGACATTTTGAGTTATCCGAATATCGAATAACTTTTTCTTTAAATATCCGAATATTCGGTTATTATTCGAATAGTAAAAGAAGTACTAAGAACTATGGATAAAATCAAACAAGTTTAACATATTATGCATTTTATTTTATTTATTCTCTTGAAATATGCATTTAAAATAGAAAAGTACATTTAGATGTTTAAATTTTAGACTACTTCTTATTTCAGATATCCCGCCGAAGAGAAACCCCTTTCAGTTTTTGTTGAAGTGGGGCTGACAGTCAATAGAGCATTTCAAATTGTCTAATTTATCTGTTCTTTTTTTGAGCGAATTTAATAACAAAAATGTTTTTTTAAACTATTAACCGCGATTTTCATTACCACTGTTACTGTATCTCATGTCGTGGAATCGGTAAATGAGCTAATCGCTAGTTGCAGGTTTTGTTGCAATATTTGTAATAAAATTATTACAAGCACTTTTTGTAATAAAATTATTTCCTTTAAAATATTGAAATTTCTTAGTTTCGAAGTTTGAAAAAGGAATGAAGGGATGGAAAACCATTATATTTTGGAAGATAAAAAATATTCGAATATTCGCGTATAAATATTCGAATAACGAATACCTAAAATATACCCAAATTAATCGGATATTCGAATACTCGAATATTCGGATTTGAATGCTCTAGTTGTCATACAAACATTATTATAATTTGTTGTTTTACTGCGAATGAAGAATATTTTGGAAAATCGGGATCCACTTTAAATTAACTTCGTGTAAAAAACTATACGACAATCCGTCATGTGCCAACCATTAGTCCCTTCAACAAAAGAGCGGGGTATATTATCTAGGAATTTATTCCAAAAAATTTTTTTTTCCAGGGTTGCAATAACTTTTTCTAAAATTTTACTTAGATTCTGCGTAAAAGGTTTTAATAAGACAATTTTTTTTAAAAGAAATGTGTTAAGGTTTAGGTGTGAAGGTTGTCATAAAACCATTATTAAAATTTGTTTTGCTGCGAATGAGTGAATAGGATAGCAAATTGCATAGTTTCCGTCGATTTTCAGATAGAAATAAACAAAAATTTTCACCGTAATAAGTGGTTAAACATTTGTTGAATCTTATTTTGAAATATGTATTTACATACTCTGAAAATTACTTTTAATTCAAAAATAGTTTTATTAAAATTGTAGAATATGGACCAAATAGCATACATGAGGAGACTTATATTTTGGTTTTACATTATATGCTTAATCAATTCGGGTATGCTACTCAAAAAGTTTTGTGGCAATATGCGAGGCTCATCCAACCAACCCACACCACTAGATAAATCTTTGACCTAAATTATATATCTTGCGGATTATTTGGTATGTTGTTTTTATAAATGCAGAAAAATTGGAAATAATTCAATCAACCTTTGAAGTTGGTATACAAATAAATCGATGACTAAAATTCAAATTGCTTATATCAAAATGAAATAATTACCTATTATTAATTTTATTATTTATTTCATTATAATCCAAGCTCATAAAATTTATTATTTACTACAAAAAATTGTGATATAAGCTACAAAAAACACCAAAAATGTAAAGTTTAGTTCGTGAAAAAGGTGCAGTTTAAAGTTTAATAGTCAAAACTATCTGTTCACTACAAAAAGAAGTGATATCCTGTGTCAAGCAGAAACGAGTGTAAAATAAAACATTTCCAAATAATTAGGTGTTCTACATGATTTGAAATACTTTCTTTGTCACTCGGATTAGTGATTAAAATAAAACAACTCCAACTAACTAGGTAATAGGTGTTAAAACAAAAGTTTCTAGAAAAAGTAAATATACAAAATAATATTTATTTATTTATTTATATTCGAATGAAAATGTGAAATGCGATATTTATACGATTGACTGAATCGAGAGAAGTGCGGAACCATCACGAAACCTCAGGAGTCAGGACTAACAGATTATAACTTTAATGAACATGATTTTCAAATAACATGTTCTTAATCTACAAACTAGAGTCTGCAGTATAAAATACTTACTAATAAATTAGCTTGCATTTCTTTTATAGAATTTTCATTCTATAAAAGAAATGCAAGCTAATTTATTAGTAAGTATTTTATTACCTCTCACTGAGGTTTCGTGATTGTTCTGCACTTCTCTCGATTCAGTCAATCGTATAAATATCGCATCCCACATTTTCATTCGAATATAAATAAATAAATAAATATTTTTTTTATTTTTACTTTTTCTAGAAACTTTTGTTTTATAATACCTAGTTAGTTGGAGTTGTTTTATTTTAATCTCTAATCCGAGTGACAAAGAAAGTATTTCGAATCATGTAGAACACCTAATTATTTGGAAATGTTTTGTTTTACACTCGTTTCTGCTTGACACAGGATATCACTTCTTTTTGTAGTGAACAGATAGTTATGACTATTAAACTTTAAACTGCACCTTTTTCACGAACTAAACTTTACATTTTTGATGTTTTTTGTAGCTTATTATATACACGGAACCCTTAGCGAGCGAATTATATTCGCACTTGCCTGACTTTTTTTTTATTTTTATTTACTCTACATGAAATATTGGCCTATTTCATATTTTATATGTTATAGATTTTATTGTTTATTTATCCATTAATTAACAAAAAAAATCGAGACAAGCATGTTGTAGTATGTTAGCATGTTGTTGTGGGATCTGGTTCTTAAAAGGATTTTACGTGTTGTAACACATATTGTAATTCCTAAACACAACAAATTTTGTTAAAAAAATTACAAATCAAATAAGTATATCAATTACATTGCATATCACAATATGATTGATTCATTTTCAACGATGAAAGCGAAAGAAATTAGTTCTAACACTTTCACTAATTTTTAGAGAAAACATAATAACCAAATTGAATTGAATATTAATAACCTAACCATAAATTATTATCCGAACTACGCCAAAGTGCCAACATATTTATTGCAAATCATTTCAAGTTTGTTATTTCATCATTAAATCAACTATAAACAATCTTCATTAAAAGTTTAAATTATCAAATTAGCGTACACGAATTATTGTTTTTTATTTTAAATTTTCATAAAAAATCTGTGGTGTTGAAAACATACAGATGCTTTGTTGCAAAGAATAATATTCTAAATTTGTATAAAATAATAAACCTTTTATTTTATTTCATAAACGTAAACAAATCAGTAAGATTGTTTAAAAGAAAATCAAAATTTAATTAATAGAATTAAATTTTTCAAATCTTAGTTTTTTTTTTATAAATAATCCGATAAAATCAGTAAACATAAACTTATCAAGAGTTTTGCTTTAAATATTTACGTTATCGAATAATTCAGGATTTATATTTGCTGTTTGCGAATAATTTAGATAACACAGAATTCAAACGATTTTGTTGATTTAATTTAAACATCAAAAACGTTTCTTAAAATTTGTATACTTTCCTGATAAATTCCAATGCTATGAATAAATTGGTAATAACTGGCATTTTTCCTTTTCGAAACATAGAGTGCGTATAATGTTTTCAAATTATGAAAGGGTTTGAATATATATAAATAATTAAATTAATTCATTCCTTTGTATATAAATGTTTAAGGCCATTAATTACACTGATTTGTTTATTTATTTATAAAATAAAATTGACTATAAATGTTTCATTGATGAAGTGTGAAATATTAATTTATTATTCATTTGGGATTTGTTTATTGTATAGAATAAAGTAGAATTGTTAAAATATGAATAATAAATTATTCTTATTGTTTTATTTATAGTAAATATATCCATAAATTATGAATTCTGTGAAAATTTTTATTATTTAAACATTTAATATTAGATTTTCTATTAATTTAATTCTTTTCATCTGTTAGCATGATAGTAAAAAATATAATTTTAACTGTTACGAAAATAAATATTTTTTTATCTTAACAAAGTAAATTAAGTGATTTCCTTTGAGTATAATTTGATTTAGCTAACCAATGTTTCACCACATTAATATGATAATATTTTATAATTGTTTAATTGATAATTCTTTTAAAATAAACAAAACCATTAATTATTATTTGTCAAATTGTTAATTACCCTATTTGTTTCACTTAAAATTTTTTTACGCATATGATGAATAATAATTGGATTGCTTCTTTTCACAAAACATCATTCACACCAATCATTTATAAATTCACTATTGGTTTTGTTGAAAGATCAATTCTGGTTTTCTTGTTATACAGAGTTGATCCGTTAATTATCCTAACAATATATTGATATATTAAATAGATTCCGGTTAACAAACTGTTCTTGTTCTCTATTTTTCTAGAACAACAGGAGCAACCCTTTGAATGTCCCATGTGAATGTTCAACTAAACAATGCTGAATCGCTCAATATCACCTCCCAATCTTTCTCATCAATTTTAGGGACAGATATGACGGATCACAACATTTATTACTATTTTTCAGTTTTCGATGTTGAAAATGAAACTATAAGCAACGAAATCTAAATTCTTAAACTAAATGAAAAACATTTGTCTTCAATTGAGCTTTATATCCAAAAGCCGCAAAGTGTATGCACATTGTTGTTGAGTTAAATTACTTTGAAAATTTTTTGCCTTAGTTTTATTTTAATTTAAACCAATGAAATTCTCTAAAATGTAATGACATAATTCAATTTCACCAATAACATTTGAATTATACTAATAACTGGTTACCCAATGCAAAATGCAATTGATAAAAAGGAGTGAAGCAAGCAATTTTCCCAATTTTCCCATTGAAAGTCTATGGGAACCGTTTTTCGGCGATTATTCCTCCGTGGTATGTCTAGTGTTCAATATTTTTTTTCGTAAACCATCTATATGTCATCTTACATGAAAAATTTCATTTTGATATCATTAATAGTCTGGGAGGAGTATGCGGACAATCGAAAAGCCGAATCGGGGAAAAATGGAGTTTCGCTACGCTTTACTCCAACAAATAGTTATACGTCTGGCCTACTGCCATTTATTAGTTATTTGTTTCAAACTAGAACAAAAAAGTCAGGCAAGTGCGAATATAATTCGCTCGCTGGGGGTTCCGTGTATTTAATATTTGAGAAAACAACAGTTTTTGTTAGCATAGTTTCACGTTGGGTTGCATTTTAGCTTCAATAACGCCAGCTTATAAATTATTTATATATGGGTAGTTCTACACACGAAGGAAGAAAATGGAGCCAATTACGGCACGACATGTTTTTTGCGTATAAGTTCTGGCAACTAGTTTTAGTTAAAGTTGATGACGTTCTTTCAACTTTTCTGAATGTGGCCAGTCAAAAAAAAAAACAAAATAAAAAAAAGAAAAAAAAAATATGAGTCTTTAATTTTGACTCCTGCTTACTCTTAACTCAAAATTATCTCAATACTATCTCAAAATACGAAATAAACATTTATCTAAGTCTACCCGTTTTTAAATCTTCCAGGGGACTGAGAATTTATCAGTATTAAACAGTCAGTAAACGGATTCTATACCAAGGCAATACATATTCACGACGTATAAAACTACAAAATTACCTGTAATTAAAATACTTTTTACGAAAATACTTGCCAGGGGACTGATAATTTGACTGGGCAAAACACGATCTTGCTAGTAATGATGACTGTTTTGATTGATAAAACCTCGGACTAAGTAAAACACTTGCAATATTATATTTATTGAACTTTAATTAATTCCTGTGACGAGCGATAACTTGATAGAAATATGAATTTCCAATATTTTCAAAGTGTTTTGATTGGGCAGGAGAATAATAACGAATTCGTGGGACAAACCTTAATAGGATATATCTTATATGAAATATAGAGTAATGTTATGATTATTTACACATTATTAAAGCATCATTATTCAAAATTATTACTAAATTTGTCTCCACACACTTAGAATCATTGATTATTTAGTTTACCAGCTTTGACTTTCAAGGTGGAACACGCCAGGGGACTGAGAATTTGACGTTTTGAATAATTTTTTTCTAAGAAATATATTTCGAAACGGGTTTATTTTGGGTGACCAGCTAGACATAGTTAAGGTTTACAAATTTCATTTGAAAAACATTTTTTTTTCATATTAATATACGAAATAAGCAGAGCCGTCCAAAATTCCTATGTTTGTAGAACTACCCATATAACTAAATATATTATCAATTGTTGTAGCTTCAACTGTTGCTGGTTTATGAATTTTTCTTTATAATTTTTTTTGTAGAAAATAGTTTGAGAGCCAGTTTTGAGGATTTTTATTGAAACCAATATTAAGGTCACCTATCACAATAGTTGGAGGAAAAAGTTTCGTCACTTGTTGAATCAATTGTTTTTGAATAATTTGTTATTTTTGATAAATTTGTTTTCAATTATATTTCTGTTAAAATGGATGCAAATGAGATTCGCCGTAAAGAAGAGTTTGCTGTCAAATAAATCACGGAATCAATACGAAAAGGAATACGAGTTGTTTTGTGAGTGGAGAAAGAAAAAACGCATTCTGATTGTAAATGACGATGTCCATTTTTCTAATAAGGTAAGTACCTAATTTTGAAAAGTAGAAAAATAACATTTAACATTAACAAAAAATTATAATAATTATAGTCAAAAAAGTTGAAATCTTCCTCATTGTGGTCAAAATTTTCTATGCTGAAATCAACACTACGTGCTAAGGATGATATAGACATTGCCAATTATTGTAAATTAAAGGCGTTTTTAAAAGGAGCAATGGAAAATGTTTTCTAAAAGTTTGAATTATTGTTATGGCAACAACTGACGTATAATTTTATAAAGTCCTAGTACTTTAAAAATTTTTTAAAGTACTAGGACTTTTAAGTTCAACTTTTTGTACTATAAATAATCCGAAAATGTCGTTTTAGATATCAGTATGAAATAAATAAATGTATAATGTTTTTATTACACAACTTAGAATAAAAATAAAAAGTTAATTATTATATGAATTTTTCTCACTATTTGCTTCTCAGCATCAGTGTTAATATATTTCAGGCATGTACATTAATTTATAATTAATTTCGGATAAGTAGAAATGGGAGAAAAAGTCAATTATGTAAAAAGCATCCACACCCTCAAATACTTAACTTGTATCCTCAAAATAATAAAATTTCTATAAAACAAGAATTCAGGCGGTTTTAGTTAAATAAAATGCATTTTTTAAAAAACAAAAAATTGAAAAAAAGGAAATTAAAATTTTGTAAGAATTTTATTTTCAAAACGCGAAAGCCGGCCATTGGGAAACTTTCGTTTTAGATTACGAACTAATTAATCATTCTTTTTCTGGAAAAAAAATTTGGTAAAAGTGAGGGTACCTTCAACGGCGCCATCTTTGAAAATATTATTTAAGTTTAACACAGTTTAAAAAATTACTAAAAAATTTAAAAAAATCATTTTTATTGGGCCTATCAATTACCTTTCTTATGAGCTATAAATGACTTAAATCGGTTTAGTCAATCGTTAGCAATCGTCAGCCAAAGATACTAATGTTTCGCCAACCCGTAAAACTTTGCCGCCACCCTGTGTCATCCCCAGAGCGAAATTTCATTTTTCGAAAGAAATGGTATTTTTATTTTGTCATTGGCTATCTGCGTATGAAATTTCATCAAAATAAGAGGGGGTTGGGAACATCGATGTTGCGGTGACGTGGAATTGCTCAACTACTCGACGCTCAACTACGCACTCTCACGGTCGCAATATTCGACCTACACCAAAATAATTTTCTGTGTATGTTCCGGCAAATAATTTCTTAAAAAAGTTTCTGAACTGGCCATATCCGGGTACTGGTTAAGCGGCTAGAGCCCAAAAAGTCGAATAATCTAGGGCGCTATAACTTCCGTTTTAATCATAATATTTTAACAAAATTTAAAAATATTGAATATTTGCACCTTTTTTTATCAATTTTATCCAGATGACAACCTTGGCGTTTCAGGTTCCCCCAAAATCAGCTGTTTTAAAAATTTACTAAACTTTTCTGTCCTTGATGTAGCTGAAAATGGCCAAGCTTACATTTGAAAACTTTTGCTCACGTACATACAATATAAATCTTTCCAAAATTTAAAAAAAAATAGTTCAAGCCAAAAGGTTGATACTCTAGGGCTGTTGAAATGAAAACAAACGCAAAAAGCAATGCTTATATCGTTTTTGAGTTTATGTTATTTAAATTAATCTTAACTTTTAAGAAAACTTTTAAACTATAGCCTCAGAAAATTTCAGCTATCTAACCGAAGAGGTTCCAATTTTATAAGCCTTATAATGCACCTATTGCAAGAAAAATCTCAAGCCATTTAATACCATAGGAAAATTATCAAATTCTCTTTTGTTTGTATTTTTTTCACTAAGTAAACCGGTTGAAAAAAAGTTTAAATAAGAACAAAAAATACAACAACAAAGATGATTTTGCAATAAAATTGTTTGATAATGTTTAGACGGCTAAACAAAGCTTAGGTACAACTATTTATGAATTTTATTAATGTTATTTATCAATTCTTTGTTCCTTTAATTTTTTTTATAATTTAATTATTATTATTATTTGTATAGTTTAATCATCTTTAATTTGAAATCATTTCTGTTTTTTTTTTGTTGTATATTATGTGAAATCATATTTATGGATTTCTTTTGTATATAAATAAATAAATAAATAGATTATAAATTATGTGTGATGGTATAATTGTAGTTGTGACGTAGTTTATTTGATCTTTGGTGGACGTTCATTTGATTTTTGGTGGATTTAATATGTTATTAAAAGTAGTTTTAACCAACTTAAATAAAACTGTTCCGAAATTGCATTGATGAAGTTAATTCGGGTAATATATTTAATTTGGTTCGATAATTTTTTTGAATTATTCTGTTTCTACTTAAATTTTTTATTAAAACTATTCTGACACATCTAATTTTATTTGTACACAAAACCGTCTGACCCCGAAATCTACCTATTTCTAGCGGATATACCTGACGCTGGACTTTTTTTAATATGTTCTATGCATTTTTACTTTTTGAATATCTATTTTGAAGTTTTTAAAAAAAGTGTTGTAAATTTTCAAAATTTTTTTATGCAAGGCTCAAATTTTTGAAAATTGGTACATTTTGAATTTTTTTAGTTTCTTAATCCTATTTTTTTGATTCATTTGAAATTTTTTTTATTATAATTTTTTTTGTTTGAATTTTTTGAATTTGGGAATTTACTTTTTATTATTTTTTGAATTTTTTTGAGAATTGTTTTTGGTATTATATTTTAATTTGATGTGTGAAGTTTTGTGTGTCCGTTATTCTGTGGGCGGAAGGCAAGATGTCTTGTAAGTCCTGACGCGCAAACAATTCTGGTAGTTTGTTTTCGGGCATTTGTTTGGATAAGTTTTGTTTTGTGGGAGAAAGACAACATCCTTATAAGTCCTGACGCGCAGACAATTAATTTAGGTTTTAGTTATATTTTTTGTCTGTGTTTGGTTTTGAGTTGTTGTCCTGGAGGGTGAAAGGCAGAATTCGTTAAGTCCTTGACATACCAGCAACAGGTATGCTTGAGTTTTTTGTCTTTAGTTTATAACCGCAAAGGTAGGGAAGTAATTCGTCCTTCAGACGTCCTAACAGAATTTACGATCCCACGTACCTTCGTTGGGTGGGAGTTGGGAGTTGGGAGTTGGGTGGGAGTTAGCTGCTGCGAGAGGGTGAGTGATATGACCCGGATCTTGTTGACCCCTTATAGTTTACCATCTAGGTCATACAATGATCATCCCACCATCATCATCCCACCATGATATATTGTGTTTTTTTGGGAATCAACTCGATTATTCTGACGCCACCTATCCCAACGGTTTTTTCTTGTTTCCTCTTCTAGTTTCTTTAAAATTTTTTTCTTTTGGTAAAGTTTTGTTGTCTGGCTCGCCTAGTTCAGCCGGTAGAGCCGAGTATCTATCTCGGGGTTTGCTTTGGGTTTAAGCAGGGCTCCCATTTCACTTCTTGACTTTTTTGATTCTCAGGACGAATGTAGTCAGCTGAACTTCATCCTTTCGTCCTGTCCTGTAATGGGTAAGATA
>OY856187.1:187131035-187183318 GCA_963693315.1 Diogma glabrata
AGATGGATTACGTAAAGAAGAACTAGGAGCTGATGCTTCACCCTCATTTAAACGCCTTTCTGCTGTTTGTGACCGCGTCAGAGGTTTAGAAAACGCACCAGTAGGAGCAAATCTCGACAATTTCGAGTGTAACAACAAATTATCTAACTTCACTTTCTGCTGCCAGTTGGGACACGTTTGATTTAATTTTAACCATCCAGTTACGCAGGACTCATGGAAAATGTGTCGACAAGGAGTAATCGAAATTGTTTGAGTAGATAATAGTTCCTCTTGACAGATGGAACAAATTCCGGACTTATCGTTCTGCATTATTTATAATTATTAATGGAAATGTGAGAAAAAAATTGGTATACTATGGCTATTGTGGACGGTGGAAAAATTTTAATAGTGGCTTGTACTCATACAAAACCGTCAAAGAGTGTTGAAATAACACCGAAACTTTTATTTAGGGACAAAAGTTCTACAATTCCCGAACGTTCAAACCCAAAAAAAATTCAAGTTAAGTTCTAACTCGGCAGTTTATCTTACAACTGCATTTGGAAAATTAAGAAAAAACTTGTATACTACGACTATTGTAGACGATGGAAAATTTTTAATAATGGTTTGTACCTAATACAAAACCTTAAATGTGTGTTGAAATAACACAGGAACTATTATTTCGGGACAAAAGTTCCACAATTCCCATACGTAAAACACAAAAAATTACGAATTCAACAAACAAATTCAATGCAAAAAAAAAATAATGGTGTTGGATAAATTTTACATTTAATTGAAAATCCTAAGCTAAAAAGATTTTCTTTAATTTTATACCTATTTAGATTTGTATCTTTGTTTTTAAGTAGTAGTTTATATATGTATTTCAATTTAATTATTTAATTGCCTTGAAAAATTTTAATTATTTATTTGGTTCTAAATATGTTCAAATTTTGTTTATAACTTATGAATCTATTTATGTTTAGAAGTTTAATTATTTATTTTGTTTTAAATACTTCTAAATTTTATTTATAATTTGTAAACTTATTTATATTTTTAAGTTTAGTTATATATTTGTTTCAAAATAATCCATTATTTAACTGATTTCAGATTTACTTATTTAATTTATATTATTTAGTTTAGTTATATATTTGTTTCAAAATAATCAATTATTTAACTGATTTCAAGTTATTTAAATTGACTTATTTAATATATATTATCAAAGTTTTATTAATATGTGAGTTTGGATGTGAAGATGACCATCTCCCCATCACTGCAACCCTGGGCGTCGGAAAGAAAAACAACAAAACAAAATTGAAATAGACTACGTTACTGGCAATTTGGAAGGGTAGACTGGTAGTATTCCAAGTCGAAAAAGAATTCAGATGTGGTCTGTATATGGCCTGATAGCCATATGTACAGCATTTTCCACTAACTCTGATTCTGTTCCGACCAAGAGCACGCCCAGCTAACCTGTAGTGAAAAATTAGAAAATAAGACCGGTTGGTTGTGTTGTTCGGCTTGTCATGAGACAAAGGCTGGTCATATCATTCAAGGAGCAAATCAATTCATAATCAATACACCCTAATGATTGACCAGTATTGTTCACCACCCCGATCAACACCTCCAATAAAAATATACTATTTAAAAATGTAGTTGGTGAAGAACGCCGACTTGTCTGAGAACCCAGGGTGGATGAATCATTCTTGGTGGTCTGAGCGTGGCTTACTAACTACCATGTCTCAGCATTTTCCATTTCAAGTATGGTACACCCCACCTGACCTTCCCATTAAAGACAAAGTTCAACACCATAACTGGGGTGCGCGGGATCGTAAACCCCGTTGGAATGTCACCTCTCAGAGCTGACCATTCCACCCCTGCACGTATAAATTAATACCAAAAGTAGAAAAGACCCGTCTTTGATTTTCCCTAATAAAGTTTAACAAACAGTGATCCTCAATAGTAGACTTTACAAACGCTATGAAAACATGCAACAAACAATCTCATGCAAGAATTAAAATTATGCAAAGTGTAAAAATAAAAACAGTGCAACATACAATAATACTAATGTAGCACTTAACAATGCGATAGTGATACAAACAATATAAGAATTCATGCAACATAGAAACTTTATGCAACAATCATGCGATATATAGCTCATGCAACATGTAACCATGCATAACTGACACAACATATCAACTCATGCAGCACATTGTCTATTGAAGGATACTATTTATTAAGGAAAACAAAAGACGAATTCCCTATAACATCCCTAACTTGGGAGATATTCCCCTTCAGGTCCCTGTTTCGGCGCCATATCTTTGTAACGTATTCTTTTTGGTAGGATTTACCGAAAGATGATCACCGGGTACTTCTATCACCACGAGATTTAAAGTCTCAGTATCAGGGTTCATGATAGTGATCATTACTTACAAAGAAAAATTTTTATATTCAGAGTACCCACATAACAAAAAAATTAAAAAAGGAATTAAATCTACTTTCCACTTTATAGCTTACTCACGATCGCCCAGAATTAGAGTAAAAAAGAAATCGGTCATGTTCACTATCAAACTACTAAGTTTACTGCCTCATCATATTAGAAATAAAATTATTTAAATAACAAAAATACAAGATTTTCATTTAATAGCATTAATCAAAAAAAAATATATTGTCACAAAATTTTACTTTATTAAAATAAATTAAGAAAAAAACGAAACTCACAACGAATCCCATTTGTTTGACCATAGATGATGGGTTGGTAAAATCAATCGCGAGCTGCATAAATTTCCCAATTTTTTTGATAATTTTTCTTTCAGTAGTCCTTTTCTTAAATATTCTTCATCCGTTTAAGGTACAATATCAAAATCTATTTTCCAAGTAGTTCTTTCCTTAGTTTGGCTTAAATTTTGTGACGAAATCATACATTCGCAAATAAATAATGTATGCTTCAACTTGATATATTAACAGCACATACGAACAACATTTGATACATTAACAGCACATATGATATATTAACAGCACCATATGATCAATATTTTCTCTTAATTCATTAATTAATTTTAAAGCAATAAAAGTTTATGTTTTAGTTTTATCTTAATATTTGTTCCTTTTTTTTTATTATAACTTCAGAAACATTATATAAATTTTATTTAGTATACATTTAACTAAACTGTACATAATTTTTTTTTTTGTCTTTATTTCATCTAAAATACTTTTAGCGTGATGGCTTTATAATCACATAAATTTTTTTAAGCACAAATTGTGGCCATCATTATTTTTCTTTTATGTATTTAAATTAAATTTTGTTTTGCTTGTAAAGTTTTTTTGTTATTTTATTTAAGCTTATTTTAAAACTTTCTAGCTCAAAATACACTATGATTCACTGGTTCCAAAAAAAATTACAATTTTCTAAATTAACACAAACACGTGAATATCAATAAAAAAAACTTTTAAAAAGTTACATTATATACACAGTATAAAATTTATTTGGCTGGAACCTAAGCCACGCTTGCTAACTTACTTCAAGTTAGAAGCCTAGAACTTGTAACAGCTAGCAATAGCTAGCAAGAGAGATAAGTTGAAAGAAAACCATCTCTTATATTTAATTTTTGCCGGAAAACCGCAAAAATAAATCAAAATTTATCAAAATTAAATTAAATAAAGAATCCCAATTTACTTTGCAGTTTATCGGTAATGTTTATTTAATTAATAGATGGCAATGATAATCCATCTTTATTGCGATCAGCTGTTTTGAATTTAAAAATACAAGCATAACAAAATCAAGAAATTTAATTTGTTTATACATAGAAAAAAAACTCGTAATTCAAATGTAAATAATTATTAACATTGACCTATATATAAATTTGATCCAAAACCATTTCCTTTTTTGCATTTACTACAGGTACCGTAACGGTCAATTGATAATCAATAAATTTGATTCACATCTTAATAGGTTTAAATAATTTACAAGTTTAATTTTTATGAATCGAATATTACTCATTTTAACATATCGGTGAGGAAGAATTTTGAAATAGATTCATGAGTATAAGAAAATAATTTTGTTTCTTGTTGTTGAACAGAAAAGTTTTACCCACTTGGAATCTTGAATAAATTCTATAGAGTATGGTTATAAGGAACCGAATGCAAACGTTACAACATACACACATATACACACATACATATACATACATACACACACACATATAAGTACACACATACATACATATACACATATATATACATATACATACACAAACATATATATACATATGCATACATACAAACACATATATACATATATACACATAGTTTATAGATATATTTTCTTTAAATTGGCTCAAGTCTTAAATAGTTTATTAAATTTTATAATTCTCTTAGAAAAAAAAAAAATTAAATAAATTGATTTGGTTAATTATGAGTAATTTACAAATAATATACTAAAAAAAAAAATAATAAGTAAAATAATAAATAATAAAGTGGTTCTGTATTAAATATAATGATCTATGTAGAGTACAATTGAAATATATATGTTTTTAGCGCTTTTTTAAATTTTGAGATTTGTTTTTCTAATTTTATATTATCCGGCAAATTGTTGAAGAAAGATAAACCTTTGTACAAGAAGTTAGATTGACCTCCCATCGTCCGACAGAAATCTAATAGTAGTTTAATCAATGAGTGAATAATGAAGTAGTTTATTCTCAAGCAAAAGTTTAAAATTTGAGCGAGGCACGAGCGAGAATTTTAATTTGCTAGAGAATAAAATTCATTATTCACGAATCGATTACAATACTTTATTCTCTGACAAAGATTTTATTATAAAAAAGAATTGTGTATTATAAAAAATAAAAACATTTTCTTCAATTAAAACAATGAATCTTTATTGTTTTAATTGATAAATCAAATTTCTTAATAAAAAAACCCTGATGATAAAAAACGCCCTTGTCATACAATCAACCAAGTTCAACTAAACAAAATAAGAGAATTTAAATTAAAATTTGATTTTTGAACAAAACTTATCAAAGCAATTGTGATTATAATTTGAAAATAATTTTAATGAAATCAAAACAATTTGACCAATTGGAATCATACCAATTGAATAAAATTTTCATTAGACAATAGGTTAAGTTCATTAGGCTATAGGTTAGAAAAAAATACAATAATACATACTATTATTATCGAAAAAACATACAAATAAAGCTGATATAATTAAATGGAAGAGAATAAATAGTAATTATTTGTTTGTCGAGTAGAATAATTATGAATTGACCCCACCCTTGTTAACAAAATTGAATTTTTAATTAGATTATTTTGAATTTTAAAAACGAGTAGAACCGATTCATATATTATAAGAGACTGTAGTGGTAAGTTATTACTATCATATAGGGTTTTAGATGGAGTACGATATGGTAGTCCTTTCACACACTTTAAACATTTGTTAATAAGTCTCTTGATTTGATTTAGTCTAAATTGAGCAGCAAGACCCCAAATTGGAATTAGATATCGTATTCGGCTCATTACATGGGCATTGAAGATGAGATATTTGGCTTCTGTGGGTAAAATATGTTTCATTTTAAATAATATGAAAGATATTGATCTAATCTTACTTTTTATATCTTTGATGTGGCTATCGAAAGTTAGTAATGAATCAATTTTCAATCCTAGATACTTAGTTTCATAGACTCGCTCAAGAATTTGGTCATCAACTTTAATGTTGTAGAGGTTTAGGTCGGCTAGATTTTTATTTGGTGTTTCAAATACGATATAATTGCTTTTAGTTATATTTATTTTCAGGTGATTTTTTACAACCCAGTTGTTTATTTTGTTTATATCCTCTTGCATTTTAATCATCAGATCATCGCAGTTCTTTTCTGTGTATGTAATGACGGTGTCATCTGCATACATTTGTAGTACGCCATGGAGATCTAAAGAGAAGATGTCGTTAACGTAGATTATAAAAAGTAGGGGCCCTAGGAGGGATCCTTGCGGAACTCCGTGTTTAATATCTGAGGGTTTGCTTGATGAATCTGAGATTTTTACAAATTGGAGGCGATCAACAAGATATGTTTCAAAAAATTTACATTCGTTTAACCCTAATCCGATTTGCTTAAGCTTAAATAATAATTTCATAAAGTTTACAGTGTCAAAAGCTTTTTGTAAATCTACAAAAATACTTGACGTATAAAGTTTTTTATCCAAACCGTCCCTAATTTTCAAAATAATCTGGCTTACAGCTGCTAGCGTACTTGAGAATCATTTGACGAATCCAAACTGATTATTATTAATAATATTATTAGCGTTACAAAATTTTTCCAATCTTTTATATAATACCATTTCCATACATTTGGAAAATGTTGAAAGAATTGAGATGGGTCTATAATTAGATACTTCAAATGTATCCCCCTGTTTAAATATTGGACATATTTGAGCAACTTTTAGAGATTGTGGAAAGGTAAATGATCTCATTGAATTATTTATGAGTTCGGCCATTTTTCCTGCTAAAATGTGTTTGAAATAATCACAGAATTTGGCGGAAATTTTGTCAGAGCCAACGGCAGATCTTTTATTTAGATTGTTAATGATATCTTTAATTTCATCTGCATTTGTTTCGGTCAATTCAAAATCTTCAGTTAACAAGGGCGGTTCAAATTCTTCATTATTAGGATCAATAGGCGGTATAATCTCGTTAACACAATTAATGAAATATTCATTAAAGATTTTACATATAGTGTTTTCCTCGTCAATTAATTTACCATATATATCTCTAATTTTTATAGGTTTTTGTTGCTTAATTTTATTAAAGACAAATTTATTTAAGATTTTCCATAAGTTACGAGTATCATTTTCTCCTAATTCGTTTCTAAAAAACTTACGTTTTTCCTCATTAATTAGTCTATTAACTTCACGTTTAAAGAAACAAAACCTATCAGTGAAATAATTATTCATTGGATATTTAGTTTTTAATCTATAAAATTTGTCTCTTAACTTCATGCTGTTTTTGATTAATTTAGAAATCCAAGGATCACGAGAGGTGAGATTAAAATTACTTAATAATTCACGAGAATGATTTTCAATTGTATTTATACATATATCAATTAATTCTTCAAAAGTATTACATGAGTTAATCGATTGTGAAAAGCGATCATCATCTATTGCATTATAATCCAGAATTGTTTTCTTGATCCGTACCTTATTAGTATTTTTAGTTTGAGTACAGTTTACATTTATAAGCAGAAGTCGATGATCGCTTATACAATTGTCCATAAGTGAGATTGAATAACTGCGATCTACTTCATCTGTAATAAGGTGATCAAGAATTGGATAAGTTGATGAAATTGTAGTGTGCGCAATTCTTGTTGCAGAATCTTTGCGAATTTTATTTAATATTAGATACCCGTTTGAATTTAAAATATCTTTGTATTCAGATATTTCATTAGTTTTAGATTTTAATAAATCCAGATTAAAATCACCAACAATTATTGACTTCTTAAATTTCTCTAAGAGTTTATCAAAGTTATCTAAAAATTTATGTGTATAAATACCTGACTGATTGTAAACAGAGATAACTTTAATTTTTAGATCAATTAAGCTCACAACCAGGAAATCATTACTCTCATTGCATTCACTGTATTCCAAATTTGAACTTATTTCATTAATGACGTAAATCGCAGTACCTCTACCTCTTGTATTATCTCTAGTTAGAAAATACGGTGTATAATTAATCAGATTATATTGATCACATTCATTACTGTAAATCCATATTTCTACCAATACAAGAATACAGAATTTATATGATGCAATTATATCTTTTAACTTTTCAAATTTATTTTCTCTCATACTTCTAATATTTATATACAATATATTAAGGTTATCCTTCTTAAAACATTTACTGTTAATAACATTTACATAATGTTCAACTTCCACTGATTGATTTAATTCACTAAAATCCATTAACAAATTTTATTAACTATGCTTTAAATGTTATATATCACTGTAGCAAAATTAGTTTTTTTTTAGATTGTCTAAGTCCAGAATCGATTTGATTACGCATACTTTAGAGTTTTCACTTTTTCGAACGTTTATCTTGTTGTTTGAGAACCACACATATTTGTAATTAAATGTCGATTTTAACTTTCTAGCTTCTTTAAGTAATTCCTGATTATAGGGAGTTAAATGCATATTTAGATAGATCTGTTTGGTTTCATCTCTTTCTGTGGGAAAAATAATTTTTGTAAGAAGGCTTCCATTATGTCTTTTCTTTGCAGTTATCATTTCATCTTTAACTTCTTTTCGACTAAATTTTACAAGAATCGGAGGGTGAGTTTGGGATGATGTTCCTTCTTCCGATGTTTTTTTTTCAAGTCGAACAATTTCTTTGATGTGTTCTTTTTTTAAGTTCATTTGAATTGCCGCTGCAATAGACTGTAATGCTGCTGAGTCATCTCCCGATTTTGGTACTCCCATGATAAGCATATTACATTCAAGGCGCTCCTGCTTTAGTTCCTCGACTTCGTGGGCAAGATCTTGTAGAGACTTTTCTAGCATTTGAGTCTTTTCCACATACGTTTTAAGAATAGCCTTTATAGATTTATTTTCCTGAATTAACGTATCCAATTGACTGGAGATGTAATTTTGAGATTTAATCAGTTCATCTAGTGTAGTTTTTCGAGTGATGTCATCATTTTTTTCGTCATCCTCGCTTTCATTATCGGAGATCAGAGAATTATTTTTTTATTTTTATTTTTTTCATTCCATAGATTTTCACATTGATTACAACAGTACCATTCATGATCTTCGACGTACTTTTTATATTGATTACGGTTGACTTTTGTACATTCAAGGTGAAACACTGCATCACATGTTTTACATACAATTTTTTTATCTTTTTTGTTGAAGTTTTCTTCACATTTACCACATTTACAAATAGTATTGGAAATAGGAAAACTATTTTCTAATTTCTTCAGTTGATTCTTGTTTGGTTTTCTTGCAGGTACCATGATTCACAGATTACGATTACATATCACTAAACCGTTTTATAATTTGTATAGTTTTCCGCTATTTATAGAATTATTTAACACAACACAGAGTATCAAGTTCGATTACTTATATGTGATATTCTATAACATAAACTTTAATTATTGAATTATTTTGTATTTTGTTTTAGTTATTTGTAATATTGTGTAAAACAAACTTTAATTATTGAATTGTTTTCTCACCGTTATCAAATCAATTATTTACTAAGTTTCAATTCTTTATTATCTAGTTTTCTGCATTCGATTGAATTTATTAAACTTTTTGTTTTTGTTTCCATATTTTGTCACTGGAATAAATACTTGCGCATGGATAGTACCATCGCCATTCTCTCCTTAAAAATATTCCCTTATTTTTTCCAACGAATACCAATTTCCTGTTGGTGGAAAATTCGAAAAACCTTAAACTCGCTTGAATTATACTCTAGTCACCAAAAACAGTTATCACTTTTCACTTATATCTCTTCATAAACGGTTGAAGTAGTTAGTAGGTTAAAGAAACTATAGTTAAGCGGTTCATATTTATGTATCGGTAGTCAAAAAGAAAAACAAAATTTTAATGAATTTATTTTTAAAAATGTTTTGTTTTATTTATTAAAATTTAATACTTTTACTGTGAAAATATTTATTATTGTGTTGATTTAATGTTTTTAAAAAATAAAATTATATCTTTAATTTTTTTTAGAAGTAAATTAAACGATTTGCCTTTCATGCAGTAAAATATTTTAAATTTAAAAATTATTTTAAGAAATTTTTTAAGTGAATTATAAATAAATTATGTAAATTTATTTATGTGGTTAAAGCAAAAATATAAATATATTAATATAATGAAGGTTATCAGTTAAACAAATATTTTTTTTGGTTAAATTTCTTCCTATTGTTATAATATTATTTATTTGTTGTTATTTTGGTTATTGAAGATAGCAACAGCAAAAAAAACATAAGATACTTGTGTAATAAATAATAATAATAACAAATTATTTTAGTGACTTTTATATTTATATCTCAAGTGTTTGTTACACATACGAAAATAGCAAAAAAAAAAATTCATAATAATTGTAAAAATTATAATAATAATAATTGTGTTTAATCAATTTGTCTATTCATAAATTGGTTGTAATTTATTATAAGTGATAATTTTATTAAACAAATTTGTGTGATATGAGAAATTTGTTGGATAACAGTTTAATTAATTGTAATAAAAATAAGGTAAATATAATTTAATTTTTATCAATAATCAAGCGTTATTTGTTTTTGGATAAATAGTTTTTTTGAATAGTTTTTCCGAATAAATAATTTTTATCTCAATTTTTCATATGGCGACATGTCATATGGGACACATTTTTTTAATTTTATTTACATATTTTATAGACTTGTTAGAAAAAATGTGTTGAAAATGTTTTTTGGCATGAATCCAAATGTGATAAATTTTCACTATCGGATTTAAATAATCAACGTTACGAACAGTGGAGTGGAATGTTAACCTTGGAGTTAGCTATATATCTTAGTTTGTGGTGACAGACAATCTAAAAAATAAAACTAAAACCTTATAAAAGTTTGTTTACTTTTTAAATGAAAAAATCTGTATATCCGTCCATTTAGGTTGAGGTTTTGAATCAACCAAACAAAAATATTAATAAATATAACAACAATAATCTTAACTTAATTTGTGTTCTTTTTACAATCATAATGGTACGCGTTACTGTATAAATGCTTATGGTTGTCGTGTAATAAAGAGCTCCAATATCATTATAATCATCATGCACGTAGCAGCGCATCCCTTTACAGTTCAAATAATTAGGTGTAGAACTGTAGCCTTCCAACGTGACTTTTTCAACAGAGTCTCTCATCTTTGGAATGCCTTACCTTCCTGGGTTTTCCCTGATGAATTTAATCCTCAAGGTTTTAAAGTTAACGTTCATAAATTTCTCAGAGAATCTTAATTTGCATTCCATTCTTATCCCTAGTTGGCATGGTATCTTCGGATATTCAGAGACGTTAATTTATAATTTATTATAATTAACACTAAACATGCCTAACTTTGAATAAAAAAAAAAAAAAAAATGCATTAGCATTACCATAAGTGGTCGGGTTAGGGAAGCTAATTTGTTAAGAGATGAGTTTGTAGCAAATGGTATTTAAATAATATTTAAAGGCAATATAATTACCTATCAAGCAAGTTGAAGAACAATTCACTCTTTTGTGATTAAGTATTCTGAGAACTTGTTGTTTGAGAAATTGTTTGAAAGCGCTCTAACATAGTAGACCCCAAGTAGGTTTTGCCAGACATTGACATACGGCCAAGCACTGGACCATTAATGGTTAACACTTGGCTGTTGTTATTGGGCCAATACTAGAACCATTCATCGGTCAATCTTTGGTTTACAGAAAATAGCCAGTATATTGTTACATTTGAATGGCCAAGCACTGGCCCATGAATGGTAAATATTACTTGGCTATTGTTATCGTGCCATTACTGGAACCATGAATCGGCCAATCTACCGTTTATAGAAAATTGCTAGTGAAGTTTACTTTGAATGGTCAAGCAATGGCTCGTTAATGGTTAACATTGATTGGCTATTGTTATTGGGCTAATACTGTGGCCATGAATTTGCCAATCTATGTCATTTTTTCCCCTTCTCTTTTAAAAATACATAGTTTGAAAAATTTCACATACAGTTTAGTTATCGCCTTGTCGGTTGAAAGACTATGATAATATAGAAAAGGTTGGTATATGTTTTAATTTATTTCCATTTCTATTTTGTTTTAAATATTTTGTAAATAATTTATTTAAATTTATGTATGAAAATATTATTTTTTTAGCTACTAGCTTGAGAAATCGTCATTATTTACTCGAATGCCCCAATGAGAAGTAATTTTTCTCAACCTAGATCAATTATAATAACAAAAAATTCCCTAGGTTGATAATGACAAATTTTCTTTTATTTTTAATTGAAATGAACAAAAAGCACAAACAAATAATAATTGCATTCCTTGTTTTCGTTTTATTTGTATGAAACTAAACTACTAGGCTACTTGATATTTTAAGATATTTAAAAAATGAAATGGAAAATGACTAATATCAAAATCTAATCAAAGCAAATATGATAATTAGTGTTAGTAGTTAAAAATAGTACATTATAGAACAAGGTTGAGAAGTAAGCTATTATTGACCGAGAACTTTTAGATCCTGAGGCGCGTAGCGCCGAGGGATATAATGTTCGAGGTCTATATTAGTCTTCTCAACCGAGGTATATATAGAATTTTTTTAACTACTAACACTAATTATCATATTTGCTTTGATTAGATTTTGATATTAGTCATTTTCCATTCCATTTTTCAAATATCTTAAAATATCAAGTAGCCTGGAAGTTTAGTTTCATTCAAATAAAACGAATTAAAGGAATGCAATTATTATTTGTTTGTGTTTTTTTGTTAATTTCAATTAAAAATAAAGGAAAATTTGTCATTATTAACCTAGGTAATGTTTTGTTATTATTATTGACCTAGCTTGAGAAAAATTACTTCTCATTGGGGCATTCGAGTAAATAATGACGATTTCTCAAGTTAGTAGTTAAAAAAATTCTATATATACCTCGGTTGAGAAGACTAATACAGACCTCGAACATTATATCCCTCGGCGCTACGCGCCACAGGATCTAAAAGTTCTCGGTCAGTAATAGCTTACTTCTCATCCTTGTTATATAATGTATATTTTTTTTAATGGCGGAGTACTGGCAGTCATGTTTGCCATTACTCAGCCATTTTTGCAACTGACCCAGTTGTATGGGGAGTTTTGAATTTTTTCCGTCATTTTTATTTTATTTTAAATTAGTTTGTATTTAATTTATTTAAATTTACATATGATAATAATGTATATTTTTTTAACGGCCCAGTCATAGTTGCCAGTATTTGGTCATTATTACAATACTGGTCATCATTATTGGTCTGTTACTAGGCCAACTGTACAACCTTTTATGGGCCATTGCTGTTGTTTTTTCTCTGGCCCATGAATGACAACCATTTATTGTCCGAAATTATCATCCAGTAAAATTATGTCAATGGCCCAGTCGTGGTTGCCAGTACTCGCCCATTGCTGCATTACTGATTGCCAGTAATGGACCATTACTGGACCAGTTGTACAACCTTGTATGGGAGGTTCACTGTTACTCTTTTATCAAATTTTGTCACAAAATGTACCAAGGACTCACTCTTTGTTTAGCCTCTCAATGATTTAGCATTTGAAGCTGACAACCCTGTAGACTAAAACCTAATTTAAAATTACATATAAACGAAATAACTATTCTTTCTTTTCCCTTTGATGACTTATTTCTTTAAAGGTTGTCTTATATTTTAATATCTATAAAAGTTAAAATAATTAAACTGAAATTCATATGTGTACTCTCTGTCAAAGCAATAATGCAGCATAGGAATTTTGAATTTTTTTTCTGTCCGAAATGTACTATTAACTTTTGCCCAAAAGTAAAGTTAATCATTAATCACTCATCATTGATATACTATTATTTCACCTTTGCTCAACTGAACCAACTAAACAAATAAAACAAACACAATTGCTCAATTAAAATTTGATTTTTACACATTTTTATTTAACTTTTATTTTTTTTGTAATTCGTTTCTATAAGTTTTCGAACAAATAACTTTGTTAGGGATTTCCGACTTTAAAGAAATACTTGGGGATCCTGACCCTGGAAAATTTCTTACATTACACAAATATTCAACAAAAAAAAAATAACTAGCGATCGTAAAATTAGCTAACAGAGAAAATAATTTAAAACAATAGTACATTATGATGATATGACGTAAAGCTAAGGTTTTTGGACGTATGTGGAGTTAAGTCCAAAATGCGTTACGTCCGTGCCCCATATACTATTTTTTATTCGCCGCAAGCAAAATATTTAAAAAAAATTGTTTAATCTAAATCAAAATTAAAAATTTTATAAACCTTCTATATAAATAAAAATGTAAATGTTCGTTTGTTCAAAATAGGTAATCTTCTAAAGCACTGGACCGATTCCTTCGAAATTTCGACATAATGTTGCATTCAAATACAGGCAGGTTTTTATGTACTTTTTTTGTTTTACTTTTTTTAGCTGTATATGCTTCATAGCGTAAGCTGTCAACAAGTACAAGTGTCTCCTGTTTTATTCTCATTTCACTCAATTTTATGGTCGAGTTTCACTTCAAGCTTAATTTAATCGATTAGTTTTGTGTAGTAATAAGCCCGATTAATTTATATAATTTATCAACCAATAGGGTTGCCACGTGTCCTCATTTCGGTAGTAGCACTGTCCTCCTTTGGAGCAAGAATGTCCTCCATCCTCATTTACTATAAAATGTTTCTCCTTTAAGCAAACTGTAATAAATAAATATTTTACACTGAACAAAATTGATGTTTTCACTACACATTTCTTCCAATAAACATGGATCAGCAAAATAAGTAATTGTGATTGCACCTCTACTTAGATTAAACGAGGAGAGTGAGTCGAAGGACTCCCCGGCATATTCAAAGAAACTACGATAGGCAGACTGTACACCGTGCATCAGAATCAAGATGAATGCTTCTTCACATGTTATTGATAAAGATACCCAGTCCTACGTCTTTTCAACAAGTGAGAGTTGACAACGGCGTTATACATAAACATCTTCGCAGTGAATGTCAAAGTTTGAAATTATTAGAGAACAACCGTCACTGTGATGTATGCATTAATGACGCGTGCAACACGTGTCACATCCAAATCAAGTTCGTGCTGTGTTTGCAATCATATTAATTCATATCCACATAATATAATACCAGTACTATAATATCGAAGGAATTCAACGAAAAGAAGGAATTCGTACGAAAATAGGCATGTTCTTGTGAATTTTTTGTGACGACACAGTTAAAATCTCTTTATTAAAACCAATAGTACATTAAAGTGTGACATTTGAAAAATATTGTATAAAATTAAGGAAGAATTATTAAAAAACACAGCAATGGCAGCAATTATTCGGACGTGTCTCGGAAAAAAGTAGAATTGCGGTGCCCCTCATAGCTTGGTGCTGGATCATCCGAAATCAAAAGATCAAAGTTCATTCGTTAGACAATAGTTTTCCCCAGGTAACGCTGGGAGGGTTTTTTGAAATTTTAATTTTTCACTTTTTTGGAACACTTTGAAGGGAAAAACGCGATTTTTTGCGAAAAAAGTCGGCTACTTTGTTATTGTAAAATAAAAATTATTAACAAAATTTGCAAAAACTTTCCAGCGTTACTTCGTAAATTATGTACAGAAATAGTGTACAAACTTTCAAAAGGATCAGTGCAGTAGTTTTGAAGTTATGAGGGACTTTGAAAACGTGAATTGTGGGGAAAACGCTTTAAAGTGAACTTGAAGTTGAACAATAAAAAATCTGATATAAAACGTTCATAAGCAAATTTAAAAATACTCGTAACTTCGTGAATTTTGCTCCAATCGACGTGAAATGTTGACACAATATTCTTAAAATATTATGCATTCAATTAAAAAGTAAAAAACAAAAAAAAACTCCTCCCTTAAACAAAAAAAATGATTCTTTAGTTTTCCTTGAATAAATTGTTGCATATATTTTTATAAATGGGAAAAACGAAAGTTTAACATAAAATTTTATTAAATTTGGAAAAATTAATCGAAAAAAGGAACTTGTTACCTTTTGCACAGACGCTACGCCATCCATTTATATATGTAATGTATATATACTGAATTGAAATAAAACGCTTTGTTACTTTTTTTTTATTTGGGAGGAATGGGGGTATAACACAATGCCACAATCAAAATCTGGTCACCGTAGCTTATGTTATTTTAGTACAAAATTTAATATTTTTTGTGCATGTGTTACATTATTCTAAAATAAAATAAACGAAAAATATATAAATAAAATAAAAATATATAAATAAAAAATATATATTTATCGCTTACTCACTGTCATAGTAATAAAATGGAAAGGGATTTCTTTGTGCGTACATCGTACAAATGGAATGCTTTGCCCGAATCAATAGTCTCGAGTGCCTTCAATCCACAAAGATTTCAAAAAATCGTTTACCAATACCTCAAGATCAGAGTTTCGAACCGAAATGTTTTCCGTTTCGGTTTACGGTTTCGTTCCGACTATTATTTCGTTCCGGTTTTCGGTTTGGTTCCTTAGTTTATTTTTTCGTTCCGGTTTTCGGTTCGGTTCCGGTTCAGTTCCGATGTTAAAATCAAGCTTCTTAGAATCGAGCTTCTTAGAATCTTCCAAATTAATTAATGAGAGACAATATGGATTTCGAAAAGGAAGAGCGACGGGAGATTTGCTGTCTTTTGTCACTCATATCTGGAACAAGTCGCTTGAAAACTTTGGAGAAACATTCGGTGTTGCTCTTGATATTTCCAAGGCATTTGACAAAGTTTGGCATAACAACCTTATATGCAAATTGAGATCCTATGGTTTAGACGAGCAGCTTATATCTTGGACACAGAGCTTTATATCTGATCGAAAATTTCGGGTCAATGTTGACGGTGTATCATCGAATACTTTTTCAACTAATGCAGGAGTTCCTCAGGGTTCCGCTTTGTCACCAACTCTTTTTCTTATCTATATTAATGATTTGTTGGACTCAACGGTTCATCCTATACATAGTTTTGCTGATGATAGCACGCTTCATGCGTCTCATCAAGCACCTAAACTATATACACCCTTAGCGCTTAGTGAGTGTAGGTCAAAATTGATAGATTCCCTTAACACTGATCTTAAAACAATTATGGATTGGGGTATTGCTAACAGTGTTGAATTCAATACAAGCAAAACTCAGGTTTGTCATTTTTCTAGGATAACGACACCCAATCCTTTTCCATTAACGTTTGGCCCCAAAAATCTTTTAGAGAATGAGTCTGTCAGACTTCTAGGAGTTGAGATTGAAAATAATATGAAGTGGAATTCTCATATTTTTAATCTGGCTAAGAATGCTGTTCAAAAGTTAGGATTTTTGGGGCGATGTCGTAAGTTTTTCGATAGCGAACAACTTCTTTTAGTTTATAAATCTTTTATACGTCCCTGCATGGAATACTGTCCTCACATATGGGGTGGAGCTTACTTGAGTAGTCTCAACTGCCTTGATTCTGTACAGCGTAGAGCTATTAAACTCATTGGTAACCCAAGTCTTACTAACGGTCTTGATTCCTTGCAGCACAGAAGAAATGTTGCTGATTTGACTATATTTTATAAATATATTATGGATGAACGAGCTTCTGAAGAGATCAAATCGATTTTACCTAAATCATCAAACCTTTCGCGTCACACCAGAGCAAACGTAGCAGCGCATCCCTTTACCGTTCAAATAATTAGGTGTAGAACTGTAGCCTTCCAACGTGACTTTTTCAACAGAGTCTCTCATCGTTGGAATGCCTTACCTTCCTGGGTTTTCCCTGATGAATTTAATCCTCAAGGCTTTAAAGTTAACGTTCATAAATTTGTCAGAGAATCTTAATTTGCATTCCATTCTTATCCGTAGTTGGCATGGTATCTTCGGATATTCAGAGACGTTAATTTATAATTTATTATAATTAACACTAAACATGCCTAACTTTGAATAAAAAAAAAAAAAAAAAAAAAAGGATTTTCAGTATTCTTATGCAAAAATTCAAAAGAAACAACTTCAGTAACTATTGAATCTGGAACATCGATACAGGCTTCAGTAAGAAGTTTTTCAGACATAGTACCGTAACATTTTAAGGTTTAAATTTCATGTCTAATAACGTTGGAGTAAGCGTCATTACACTACTTGAGCTTAACTTTGATGGCAGATTTCGTTTACATGAAGCTTTTGCTGATATTTTAAGACATTTTAAAATTTTAAATTCTTTTTTTATGAAACCGTTCAATATGCCTCTCAAAATTTGCTGCATGCATGAAACCATGCATTTAAAAAAAATTTAATACATTTTGGAATAGATAAGAAACCAAAATTGTAGTACCTATAGCTAATTTTACATGCAAAATGAAAATCTTTTACTCATAATATATGAGCAGCTTTTTGTTAGAATATTTTTTTTGTTTTTTCACTGCAAACCGTTTTACATGAACCGTAAATAAAATGGTTTTTTCGTTCCGGTAACGGTTCATTACATATAAAAAATTACGGTTTCGGTTACGTTACGGTTCAGCTCGAAATTTCGGTTAATAACGGTTTCCGGTTTACGGTTCGGTTCCGGTTCGAAACTCTGCTCAAGATGCATGTTGTTGTGGGACCTAGGTCTTAAAACGTATCTATGTGTTGTTGTGACACATTTGTTATTCCTACTACACAATACTTTTTATTAAAAAAAAAAATATAAGCCTACAAAATATTTTTAATTCTTCGAAGTAGTAAATTACTCGCTACGCTCGTGCGGCAAACTACACTCATGTTTGGAAAACGCATTCGCAATTATGTAATACACATTGATTTTTGTGACAAATGCACAAAACTTATAAACATTTATTTAATTGTTAATTTAATCATTTATTTAACAAAGCTATAAACAAATTTAAGTTATTTAAATAATGCGGCATCTTCGTTGTAATAGTTGTAATTATAGGTCAATATAGTAGTTCGCTGTCACTTTTAAAAATATAAGAATAGCAATCCGGCTACACACAATCTCCAATTTAAAAAAAAAAGTAATCCACGTACAGCTTTGTAAATACCTAAAATTATGGTTTTTCACACATTAAGGCAAGCACACAAAATTTTTTTTGAGTTGACAGATGCCAATGTTTCTTAAAATTTTGAAGTTTGTTTGTAACCGGATTGCTATGTTTATATTTTTATATTATCTTTTTGAATACAAATATTACATAGAAGATGGCGCACTTTAGATTTGTATTAAATTTGTGAAATAAAGTATATAATCAGCAATTAAATAAATATTTAATAAATTTTGTGCATTTGTTACAAAAACTAGTGTGTATTACTAGCGCGAACTTCGTTTCCAAACTACACTCTTGTTTGGAGAACGCGTTCGCTCTAGTAATACAATCTACTATTTTAAGTTGGTAGTATATTTTAATTATAAACTAAGAGCATCTTCATATGAAATTTGAAACTTCGTTATAAGACTGTATAACCATGTCACATTACATAAAGCAATGAAATAATTATAATTAATAATTTAACTAACATATATTAAAAACAACTTAAACACAACTCAAAACAATCTGAAAGCTTAACGTGGATGACTATGTTTTTTAAAATTTCGAAATTGTTTGTAACTAGATTACTGTTTTTATTTTTAAAATTTATTTATAATATAATATATTTATTTAAACCACTTGTTTGACGATACAAAAATTTTGTGACACTTTACATGTTTGATCAATTTTATGAAATCAATTTTGAAAAATTGGTGGGCTTATGAAATCAAATTTAAATTTAGGAGTTTAGTCCAATTTAACGGCGAACTGGAATCTATGTATAATTTTGAATAGGAATATTACAACGAAAATGGCGTACTTTAGTTTATATTTGAATATTTAAAATTTGTTTATATAGTTATGTAAAATTAATTATATAAAACAATTAAATAAATATTTAAAAAATTTTGTCGATTTGCTACAATGCTGCAATGTATATTACTAGTGCGAACTGAGCTTCCAAACGTATTGTATTGTATTGTATAATGTGTTCTAAAATTCGCGGTCCCCCAAAATTTGCCGTGCTAGGCTATGGCCCAGGTTGGACTATACGTAAATCAGGCGTTGTTGAGCACACTATACAATATACATATATGTATTCCGATCTTGTGATGAAGATCATTGATGCATGAGCAATGCCTATTAATTAAGGTAACTAAAACATAATTTAATACTCAACATGATCAATTTGCAGCATGAATCATAAAACGAATGAATGAATGAATGAATTGGTCAAAAATTTTGTAGAGATTTTTAGTCTGTAACATTCATCAGTTCAGAGCCAACAAAGCCACGGCACATTGCAACCGCTTCACTGGTTTATGCTTGATAAGAGTCAATAAAAACAACCACAATCATACGCCTTACTTCTTTTCACTTCCTTTTAATATGGTGAAAATATGCCGCTAGCCAGTCTCAAAATATAGATATAAAGGAGCTTGTTATTTTTCGCTTGCGGCCGTAATATTTATTTTAAGTTTTAGTATGGAATGCCTATAAGTTGAAAACCAACATATTCATCGATTATTAAAATAATGTTATTCTTCATATTTTATCGATTAAAAAATTAATTCGAACGTCGCCATAATAATGATGGTAGTCTCTCTTTTTTCTACGGCAATAACAATGCCCTGTCTAGTTTTGTTTGTTGTCTAGCTTTGTTCTTTTATTTTTTCAATTCAATCAATCAAAAACGATTCATTATATCGCATTGAGTTTGATGGATCTTCTAGAATTACACAGACATTTATTTAGGAAAAAAAAAATAAAATTATTAATTTGATTGAATAAAACAGCCATTCTTGTGTAACAATTTGGAATGAATAAAGGATAATGATGATTTCTGTTTGAATTGTCATTTGCTTTTATAATCGATAAAAACTATTTAGACATATTTAATTTTAAAATAGTCGCTCAAGGCGGAGTGTAACTATATGTATATATACTATAATATAAAGGGTAGCTATATATAACATTCAAACCAACTTCAAACTATATTTACAAATAGCTGTATAGACAGTTATACAGCTATTTGTAAATATTATTTGAAGTTGGTTTGAATGTTATATATAGCCGTTATAGCGACAAAATTTTATGTGACAGTGCTCATTTGGCACGAAAGAAGAACGATTATTACAAAAATAATTTTTTCGGCACACTTATCTACATTCCGACCAATGATAGCGGCTTATGGTGCCCGTACATCTGATTCATAGATGATTGTCTAAAACTAAAAATGTTTTAAGAATCATGTACCTCAGAATGAAATTCGTATAACAAGATCACAGGTCGACTAAAGACTAAAGATTTAAGGCTTTTCTTTGATCAGTGAATAGTAAGTATTAACATCAGGTTTTATTAATAAAACAGCTACTTAATTTTTCAAAACAAGAGGAGAACACTGCAGCAATCGTATTGATTTGAATATTTTTTTTAATAAATAGTGTTGTGTTATAGGAATTACAATATGTAACACAACAACACATAGATACCTTTTAAGACCTAGGTCCCACAACAACATGCGCTCTGAGGTGTCGATGAATGTTTTTTAAACCTTTGTGGATTTAACGCCTCCGAGACTATTGATTCGGGCAAAGCATTCCATTTGTACGATGTACGGACAAAGAAATCTCTTCGGATTCTGTCACTATGACAGTGAGTGATCTCAACAGTTTGCATAAACCGATTGATGTGTAAAACGGGGGAAAGAATATGTTTGAGGCATGATGGATCCGATTTCATCCGAGCACTGCTGGTGACGATATTTATAAAAAACAACAAGATCAGCAACAGGACGACGATGTTGAAGGGAATCAGGATTTGATCTTAAATTTCGATCACCCACAATTCGCATAGCACGCTTGTGGACAGAGTCCAAAAGAGCTAGGATGGGAACAGATGCAGCACCCCAAACTTGACAACAATACTCCATACAAGGACGAATATAGGACTTATAATTGTGGAGTAATTGGTACGAAGTGAAATATTTTTTGCATCTATTAAGGAGGCTGGGGCAGCGAAATCCGAAATTCGACGTCTACGCCGCGCTGTCTGGGTAATGCCGACAGAATTAGCTTGGTGTATCAGAGACAAGCAGGGCAAGGACTGCTTAGTCAATGACGCTAAATCACGGCAAATTGGTGCCTTTAAACCAATGTGACCCAAGCGTCTTCTCCATGTTAGGGGCGGCTGGGGGCGGGCGTCTGTCTTGGATCAAGCGGCTCGCTATATAAACGTGTAAAAAGGTTGTTTTTGGTAACCTTAAGATGTAGAACGGACCCATTCACGACAATTTGGGTTGGGCCTAAGGTTAACAACTTAACCCCGGGAAAAAACTATTTTGTTAAATTTGGAAATCAGAGAAAGAATAACAGACCCGGACAAAAAAACAGAATTTTACCTGGACGTGAAAAACGACCAGACTACCGAATCGGAACGTGGAACGTGCGCAGCCTGAGCGCTTCTGATGCTCTTATAAGTCTGGAAACAGAGGCTGAGAGGTATAGGATGGATATTATTGCTCTACAAGAAATTAGACAGCCAATAATCGGAAAACAAGATTTGGATAGTCACTCGTTATACTATAGTGGTCATCCTTCTCGAAAAGAATTTGGAACTGGTTTTCTTGTGGGTGCAGTGCACGTATACAAGAAGCCTTGATGAAATTCATCCCGGTCAATGAGAGGATCTGCTATCTAAGAATACGCGGTACATACAACAATATTTCTCTTATTGCCGTGCATGCACCTACTGGAGCTAAAACTATCGACGAGAAGGATAATTTCTACATAGCACTGGAAGAGGTTTTGAAACAAACACCAACACGCGACTTCATTATGGTTCTTGGTGACTTTAATGGACAGGTTGGAAGAGATATCTCTTATGGAAATGTGGTGGGTCCCAACAGTCTGCATTTGAATTCGAATGATAATGGTGAGAGAATGACTGAGTTTGCATTATCAAATTATTTGAGAATTGCCAGTACGTCCTTTCCGCATCGATTGATTCATAAGCAGACTTGGGTCTCACCGAATGGAAACACGTTCTAGTAACAGCACGTTTCTTTTCGAGCGTTCTGGATGTGCGATCCCTTAGAGGTGCATACATTGGAAGTGACCACTTCCTTGTATGTGCAACGATAAGGTTCCACTTCTCAAATCCAGTCATTTCAACATTCAATCAACAGAAACGTTTTAACATCTCATCATTAAAGAATGCTGAAACAGAAGAGAGATATCAAATCCATATTGCCGAAACATTGGATAAATCAGAAACCATTAATGGAGACGTCGATAAGTCATGGTATTTGCTAAAAGATGCTGTTTTAAGCGCTGCTGAAGGAATACTTGGACGACCTCAAAACCACTCCCAGATGCCATGGATGGATCAAGCATGCCTTGCCGCTATTCAATACAAAAGAGATTACTATCTAAAGTGTCTACAAGGACGCAATACCAGGTCCACGAAGGAGAACTATAAACTGGCAAGACAAGCCGTTACAAAGCTATGTAGACGAACGAAGCGAGAATGGTGGAAGAGACAGTGTGAGGAGATGGAAAGCTTTAATAAGGAACATCAATCGCGCAACTTCTTTCAACAGGTTAAAACCTTAAAGAAGGGCCCTCAAACAAGATCGACTGCTATTCAAAACGAAGATGGGGAGCTACAAGTAGACCTTAAAAATATTTTAGATACTTGGGCCGCTTATTTTGAGAATCTTCTGAACTTAAGTGACCAGCAACAAGTCAGGCGACGAAGCTTATTCGTGCGTCAAAGGTACACACCCAGAGAAATATTTGGATGAAAAATTCCTATAAGGGATAGCCTATGCAATAATTAAGTGTAATTTTCAACCGTGACTAGTCGAGGAATAATAATTACATACTAAGTACTATCTATGTAATTTGTACTAAGCATTGATTATTCCTTGTATGAATAAAAAAGTCGTTAGTTTATGTACGGATTGTGCTTAGTTTAACCATAATTTTATCGTTAATTGGAATGAATAGTACCCCGGCAATGAATAATTTAATCCAAAAATTGGAACCAATGAAGTCGTTATTAAGTATGGGTTAAACTTATATATGCATTAGTTATGGCATTTATGTCATGAATTCTGCAATCGAATTCTATCAATTACGTCAAATTAAATATTTATTGTGATAGTTTTATGATCAGTTCATCTATAACTATGTATAATATGATGGTATATTAAAACACATAACTTATTCATTATTCTTATTTTATTATTTTCTTTATTTTTTGGTATATTAAGCTTTCCTTTTATTATATATTTAAATAAACAATCATAAATTTAATGTAATTCTAAATATTAGTAAATTCTAAATATTTAATTCATTTTTAAACAAAGTTCCTTTGTACTGAGCTGTCAAAATTAATTCCAATCAATTGTTTTTTAGGAATGGCTCCATTAATTACTGTAATAAATATAATTATTGTGAGGAATAAACTATTTTTACTCTAAACTTACCTTAAACACTTAGAATAACAATATATGTACATCACACAATATAAATGTTTACTTCACGTTTTAAGTTTACACCACCTATTTATGAGGAATCTTGATAAAACAATGAGTTTATCGAGTAATATTGTATGTTGAATGTGGTTGATTGAGAGAGGGAAAGATCATAAAATTCTTTAAACTATGAAAATTTGGAATATATAAAACATATTAAGCATAAAATATGTATTCGTAGTGATGAATAATGAAATATTTTGAAGGATTAATAACAGTAACTTCTTTTTATTTTTCTCTAAAATTATTCAAAATATTCAGTGATCATACTTTAATAAGCACTTTTTTTAGTGAATGCTTCATTCTGACTTAGGAATAAATCGTTCTCATGTAGGAATAATGTTGAAAATTAAGTTTGTTTAATCCATAAGAGGAATATTTAATACATAAACAAAAATTGGCGTTTTTATTTCTTCAATAAGTATAATTTCTCCAAACCCATTTCTCTGGGTGCATGTAGACGAACCAACCAAAGAGGAATTCAAAGCGGCGCTGTCAAAATTAAAACGCAATAAAGCACCTGTACCCTATTTCACCAAACTTACAAATTTGTAATTTCATGCAAATTTTCACAAATTTTGTTAAAATTTGTATGAAATTACAAATTTGTAAGATTGGTGAAATAGGGTACTGGTATCGACGATATAACATCCGAAATGATTGTACATGGTGGCGAAACTCTATCCTTAAGATTGTTTGAACTTGTTCAAATGATTTGGAGGACTGAAACCATGCCACAGGACTGGAACACAGCTATGCTGATACCAATCCATAAAAAAGGTAATCGCCTACAATGTGCAAACTACAGAGGAATCGCTCTCCTTTGCACAGCATATAAGATCTTTTCCTACATTTTGCTATCCAAAATCAATCCTTTTGCTGAACAACTGTTTGGAGAATATCAGTGTGGTTTCCGGCGGGGCTGAGGTACTACGCGATGCACTTTTCTCAATAAGGATGATTTTGGAAAAGTGTCGAGAGTTCAACATACCTGTGCACCAACTTTTCATTGATTTCAGGCAGGCCTACGACTCTCTCGAACGAGAGACTCTATGGTCTGCTCTGGTGTCAATGGGAATTCCTGGTAAACTGGTATCACTATGCAAAATGACAGTACAGAACTCTCAATGCTGTGTACGAGTAGAGAACGAAATATCAAAGTCTTTTAAAGTCGACTCCGGCTTAAGACAAGGTGATGCTATCTCTCCTATACTTTTTAATTTAGCCTTGGAATATGTGTGCTGTCAAAAGAAACTACCGACTAATAACAATATCTTGTCAATAAACTCAGTACAGATGATTGCTTACGCTGACGATGTTGTCATCCTCGGCCGAAGTGAAGCTGTTATGAGTGAGACTTTCAAGTCGCTTGAGAGTAGTGCTAGGAAAATTGGTCTGCAAATTAACTACAATAAAACCATATATATGAATGTTTCAAGAGAGGCTGAAAAGAAAGATTTGATGTGCGGCGATGAACGAATTGAGGGAGTTGAATCTTTTAAATATTTGGGATCAATGCTTGACTCAAATAACAGCATTCTTACAGATATAAAAGCTCGAATCGCTGCAGGTAATCGAACTTTCTACTCAATTAAACCTCTCCTTGGATCACCGTATATATCAACCGTATGTATCAATCAACACCAAGCTCAAGTTGTACAAGACGTTGATTAGACCGGTCGTGATGTATAGGTCACAAACGTGGACCCTTACACAAAATGACGAATCGCATTTATCTGTGTTTGAGCGTAAGATCACACGCTACATTTTTGGTCCACTTAAGACAGACGATGGAGAGTATAGAACCCGGTATAACTTTGAGATCAGAGACCTTCTTGAGGGTCCTGATATAATAGGTTGTATCCGTTCTAATAGGATTGCTTGGTTTGGGCATGTTCTACGAGCCGATTCACAGTCTGGAATGATTAGAATAATACGTTAGTACCCCAGGGAGTGGGCGACCTCGAGGTAGACCACGACTACAATGGGAGACTGACGTAATAAACGACCTTAAAAAATCGGCTGCCATGGTAATTATGTCGCTGTTGCGAATGACCGCGGTGAATATTCAAAGCTGATTAGCAACTCTCCTACATAGAGCATGAACGCCTCAAAAAAAAAAAAAGAATTATTTCCAGTCTTTGTTTTTAAATATCATAAGATAAATATGTTTTGGGTAAAAATGATCAGAAACTTTTTGTAGAGAATTCAATTTCCTTCAAAAATATTTAAATGATTTTTTTTAAATCTGCATATTGCATGAAATATTTTAAACGATTTTATCAAAAAATTAACTTCTATGATTTTGCGACACGTGTTATTTTCAATTAAAAAAAAATTGCCCTCGTGTTTGACCATTAACAATTGTTTTAGGGGGCGTTTGAAGAATTTTAATTTGTAACGATCAGTCTAATAAACATATTCATATATTGTTTTATTGGTTCTATAAAATAATCAGAAGATGGTACTTGAAGAACGAAATAAATTACACAAACGCAATGGGGATAGCGCGAACAAGCTAGGTAACAAAAAGAAAACTGCAAGTAAGCGAAGTATATCTTTAAGTTAAATTGAACAGCTTAGGGTACTTATTTTTTGCAATTAATTATTGTAATAAACTTCGTCCAGAATGGGTTAATTTAATTTAATCATAAATAACCAATACGTTCCGCCTAAACGTTAACTCCCTTTAACTACTACAAGTTGCATAAATTAATGTAAATTAAATTTGTTTACATCAATGAATTCAAAGGAGGAGTGGCCTATTGTTTCTAGAAACAACTACAGTGAGTACCAGAATATTCTGCTTATTTGTTTTTGAATATAAATAAGCGAACAAAAATATCAGATAGTTTTTTTTAATTTTGCAATTAAAAGTGTTTTACAAATATTCGCAAGTATAAGGAATAATCGGTGGTACTTGAGCCTGGGTACTAATAGTGAAAGAATTTGAACCTAGTGGAATAGTAAATACAGATTTTACGATTCCGACTCTTATTGATTCAAATTGTGGAAAAGCGGTGAAATTTATCGTGCATAAATTGGAGACCCTGGAATTCATTGTAATTAAAATCGGAAGTTGCTGTAACTGGTTGATAAATAAAGTTTGAGATTTTGTTAACTAAAGATCTGTCTTTTTACTGTCGTATTTGCTCAATAATTGAAAAGAACCAACGAAGAGTCGTTACAATATGTTCTAGAAAATTTTTGTGTTACGAGATCAAAACTTTTTGTTTACAATTCGTTTCACGTAAACTATTTACAATATCGCATTTAATTATAACTTTATACCATCGCCGGTATAAATAAAAACTAACTCAATTCTACAAATTGTATTTCCTTACGTACAATTCTACAAAATTTCTCTATTGTTCGAGGTCACATGAAGAAATCTAGAGAAATTTTAAAGAATATTCGATGACATCATTTTACCTGTAACCTGACATGTTCAATTCAAATTAAAAATCATTACATTTTTTTTTAATGTTGTTGTTGTTTGCCTTTAACCCTTTTTTGATTTTTCTTAGAAAAAAATGCAACCTTGAAATATTATTTGAACGTTTGAAATACGGAAAATTGAGGTTGAATAGAACTTTGTTGTGGAGAATCATAACAATATTAAATACAACATGAAGTGCTAACGTAAATATAATTTAGGGAGGACTATGACATGGTGGCTTATCTCTCTGAGGAATCTAGGTGAAAACTCATGCATGCAGTAGAGCGGTTTTGCTTGTATTTTTTAGTGAACTCTAAATTTTCTTGTAAGTGAAGTTGATTTAAAATTAAAATGCAATATTTAAAAATATACTTTTTTTAAATGTTTATTTTTAATTTTTTTATTTTATTAATAATAATATAAAGTTCCTTATAGCAACAATTTTGAATTTTATTTTTTATTTGATTGAATATCGATTTTGACTTAAGTCATCCTCAGTTCTTAGATTATTATTACAATTTTTGCTTAAACCATGGTCTTATATACTATTTCAGCTGCTATTTTTATTATAATGTCATATATTTTGTTAGTTTTAGTGTTGATTTTATCATTTAAAATGTTGTTATTGTTTTTATGTTTATATATTTCTATTTCTTCCAATCTATCTAGATGTTTTCCTTTTCTTTTTTTATGTAATATGGTTAAATTTGTGTTGATATTGGTGTATTTGTGTTTTTCTATTTTTAAATGTTGGGCATATCTGGATTTTGGATCACTTTTATTAATTTCACTGGTGTGTTCAATAAATCTTTTTGTGAAGGACCACCCGTTTGGCCTATATAAAACTTACTACAGTCATCACAGGTAATTTTATAAACACCTGTGTCTAAGGTTTGGGTTTTTTTAGTTTTTAGGTAATTTTCTATTTTATTTTTGTTTTTGTAAGCTGCAATATATCCATATTTTTTTAATGTTTTTTGCATTATTTTGAATGATGTTTATTATATGTTACGCCTATGTATTTTTTGCTTGCTAAGTTTTCTGTATTCCTCTGTGTTGTTAGGGTTTGCAAATTTTTCTTGTTTTTATGTTTTCTATTTAATAACGTGTGCACAACCAACTGGTGGATCTTCACGTACCACCAGACCTCTACAACACATTTAAAAAATTTATTAGTTGGCATATTAGTCGGCATCTCTATGTTGCTCTTGGATACATGTGAGCGCAGATCAGAGGTTTTCTCGGCTATCACTATTCTTGAAACAAACGTAGAGCTGGTCAATACTGATTTTGCACGTCCGAAAGAAGGTAAACTACTACCCCAATATGTTCACTTTATGAGGTATCCATATTTTTCTTTTGTGTGGTAAAATACACAAATCTCATTTGAGGTGCAGTTGCTGAAATAGAATGGACTTTATTCGTACGATTTGATAGATTGTAAAAGAAAGATCGTTTAACCGCAATTACAACACATTTAAGTGTATTAAAAGCACATTGTTTTCATTTCTGATGGATGTCTGATGTTCTGATGGATGTTCTGAAAAAATTAATGTTATTTTAATAAAAAATCAGTCGAACTGAGCAGCTTCTCAAATCATTACTATTGCAGTTGTAATGACGAGATCCTAAATGAAACTTCCTACAAAACCTCTACAGTCTTACTCAAATCAGACTGCAACATTATGGATTTTCGCTACATGAGAAGCTAAAAAATGGTTTCTGGCAGAATAGTGTTGATATACATATTTTTGAGTTACTTGAACTACGACTGCTAATGCCGTTTGACCCCAAACCTAGTTTTTTTAATTTTCCTATAACCTATAACTAACCTAAAAATTAATTCTAAAACATTTCGATTAATTATTTAATAAATAAACTTGCTGAATCGTACGTCTAATATGCCTTTGTAAACATATAAAATAGGATTACTACAGATGATTCCGCATAAATAGCAATTATAATTTTTTGTATATACATACTTTAACGAAAAAAAAGTAAATTGGATTAAAATAAATCATCCATCATATTATATTTGAATTTTATTTTATTTGTGTGTTTTGTGAAAATGAAAAATTTACTTCTGTACCTGTTCGTCGTGATTATCCTTTTATTTCCACAACAACAACAAATTACGTAGATAATTAATTTCTCAAGGATGTTTAGATGAAAGATGAAAATGAAAATTTAAAACTTTTTATCTTGATAAATTAAAATTTAATTGATTGTAATTATAATTTAGAATTTTCTTTTATTTATTTTCCTTTTGATCTCGAAAATTTTAGTTAATGGTTGGTATTTTTGAATAAAATAGAAATTAAAGTAAAAAAGTAAACAAAATCGTCGTATTTATTTTCACCTTTGACATAATGTCATCACGCATTGTAATCCCCTTCAAAGGTTTACGTTAAACAACATTTATTCATATTTTTAATCCAAAAAAACGATTGACTTCAGTCTTTAACTTTTATTACATAAACTTTTACTTAGCTCAAATTACATTTCCCCAAACAAACAGAAAAAAACGTTCAAAACTGTACTCAAAAAAAGATATCATCTTCAGCACAACAATACCGATAACATTCCTTAATCTTATATACAAACAATTTCCGATAATCGACTATCTTCAATATAGCAAAAAAAAAGCAAAAATGATTTCTGTTTGATACCAACACGTGAGAATAAATCTACAGGCAATTTTCTAACAAAAAATATATATAACAAATAATAACGGAAGTAAAAAAAAGAAAACACGAGAAAATGTTTTGAAAAGTTTTGGATTCAAAAGTAACAAGATTCTGTTAAAACATAAATATATTAATAATAAGTTTTTACTACTACAGGCAGATAGGGTAAAGTATAATTAGACAGATAGAGTAAAAAAGGTATGGTGGCTTTGAGAAAGATGTAGCGATAATACATGAACTCCAAATTTTTAATTTAATTGTGAAAATCTTCCATCTTTTATTGACAACATATTTTTTAAACGAACATTGTACCCCTTTTAGAGATATTGAGTTTACATTTTAAAGTTTCGTCACGATTCATATGTATATAGGGAAAAATGGCATGATAACACAACAATAAGTAATTTTGTATAATAAACCTCACATGAAACATTAGGGCGATGATACATGTAAAAGAAATATCTTTCAGACATAAAAAATTTGGCATCTAATTGGTTGATGGGCGTCAACAATTTTTAAATTTTACAAAAATATTTTTGACTGAAAGACAGAAAAAATATCTTTAAGACATAAAAACATAACCAAAAAAGATATTTTTTGCTTGACAATTAAAACTGATTAACTGAAAAATGGATTTTAAAAGTAAGTTTTACCAATAATCAATTACAATTAACTTAATTTGATTATTTAATTACAATTAAAATAATTTGTTTACTTATTCATATATATTTAGGCGATAATTGCAACAAAAAATAAAAATTTGTTCTAATGTGAAAATGTCTAAATCTATATGAATAAGTAAACAAATTATTTTAATTGTAATTAAATAATCAAATTAATTTAATTGTAATTGATTATTGGTAAAACTTACTTTTAAAATCCATTTTTCAGTTAATCAGTTTTAATTGTCAAGCAAAAAATATCTTTTTTGGTTATGTTTTTATGTCTTAAAGATATTTTTTCTGTCTTTCAGTCAAAAATATTATTGTAAAATTTAAAAATTGTTGCCGCCCATCAACCAATTAGATGCCAAATTTTTTATGTCTGAAAGATATTTCTTTTACATGTATCATCGCCCTTACTTTTACGATGAGTTGTTGTTTTTCTTTGAAAAAAAAAAACGAATAAAATTATTGGCATCATTTATACGACCGAAAACTATACAACTTGTATTTGTTATCCGGTATCACATCGACAAGTCATTTAGTATAATTGATAATAGGGATTGCAATCCTGAGATTTTTTGCATGACGAATCCCGGGATCCCGGGATTTGACATGCAAAAAATCCCGGGATTGCATTTCCTAATTGATAAGATCTACAAATATTTAGAATTTTGTTTGGAGTCAAAGTTATCCCATAAATTATCTGCAAGAACTAGAACCGGATTTAATAAACATTGTATTTCAATCGGGTGGAAGAAGATAACCAATGATTATATAATTTTTTAGTTTATCTAAAACTAAAATTCTTCCATTTGGTTATAATAATGCAAGATAATTTGGGGTGCATAATGGCGAAATCACTCCACGAAAGTTATTGATATTGACGGAACTTGGAACTGGTAGAAAAAAACAACAAAATTCATTCAAAATATCTTAATTACTTTTCACAGAATGGTACTAGATATTTATATGGTGGCGATAACTCCCAGTTCCAACAAATAAAAATAGTAAACATTTACTTACTCACTGCATTGCGTTATATGTATATAGCTTCCATCATTGTAAATTGTAATTTCATCTAACAAAAAATAGTTACACTCCTGGTGGAAAAAGAAAAGGTTTCCAAAAATTAGATTCATTAAATGCAACATATTGTTGTTTTTAACCACGCCATTTCTTGTTAAAATGAAATGTCAATTCTCCATTCTATATATTTAACAAACTGTATTTAGCTAATTAAAGCGCGCCATCTTCATTGTAGATATATATTCAAAATGATTACTAGTACTAGGTAGATTCCAGTTCGCCTCTAAATTGTACTAAAGTGATAAATCTGAATTTGATTTAATAAAATTGACCAATTTTAATTTGAATTGTTCGATATTGACAAACATGTACACTGTACAGTTTCACACAATTTTGATTTAGTTTAAATAAATAATAGTACATATAATATAAATAAATTTTAAAAATATAATCATTTCATAGCAATTCGACTACAAACAATCTATCAACATTTAACAGTTTTAAAAATATATATTTCGAAATTTTAAAAATATAAACATAGTCATCCACGAAAGCTTTTTACCGAAATATCTTTGCTACTCATTTGTATTTATAAATTTATAAATTGTTATTTCTTGGAAGTGAGATTGTTTTGGGATGTGTTTAAGTTGTTTTTACTATACTTTACTATACTTTACTATACTATACGTAGTTGCAATGCAATAAATAAAATATCACGACTTCGGTTTTGGTTCAGGATTTTGATATAGTTTTCGGCATAAAACTTTTATGAGGATATTGTTTTTAGTTTTGGGCAGCGATGTATATCAAACATAACTCTTTGTTAAAGTATATGTATTTTAGGTAGATTTCAAAGAAAAGTCTACTTATTGCCTATTGAAATGTCCGTCATCTCGGAATTTCGGAAAAATTTTGGTGCCAAACGACTTATCATATAAGCGGAGACGGAAAATTAAAAAAAAAAATTTATATACAGGGTGAGTCGGGAGGAACTGACCAATTTTCAGGAGTGTATTATACACGCGAAAACAATGTAAAAAAACTCATATGTTCTTATCCGATTTTCATTTGTTTTCAAGTTATAGCGCAATATCAAATTTTTTTCTACGTTCACCTTTTATCAAAATTTTCACGTAATTAGAGTATGCCATGCTCAAGACTCTAAAATATTTGACATCTTTGTTGTTTTGACAATGTGTCTGTGTATTGTGATAGTAATTAAACGTTTATTTAATGAGTGATTAAAGTAAAAAACATACCAGTAAAAACATTTCCAACAAAATGAAACATTTCCAGGGCGTTGGATTAGTCGCGGTGGTCCTATTAATTGGCCTCCAAGATCTCCATCACAGTACTAGATTATTGTTTATGGGGCTGGTTTAAAAATGAAGTGTACAAAGTATGAGTGGACACTCGGGGTGCACTAATTCGACGTATTAGGAATACTGCAGCCAATTTTAAAGAAGAAAGACACGAAACAATTAGAAGGGCAACGGGTCATCTTCGTAGACGAAGCAGAAAATGTTTAGAAGTCAATGGCGGTAGTTTTGAACACTTATTAAAAGACCGCTATGATTAGGAAACCGTTAATATATGAACTTTTCTTAATTTTATATTACGCTATAACTTGAAAACAAATGACTATCGAATAAGAACATATGGGTTTTTTTACATTGTTTTCGCGTGTATAATGTGCTCCTGAAATTCGGTCCGTTCCTCCCGACTCACCCTGTGTATATATAACGATATTAGGTATAACGGAATTTAGCGGCACTCTCACGGTCGCATTTTTCGACCTAGACCAAAATTATTTTTTGAAGGTGTTGCGGCAAACAATCTCTTGGATAAGTTCAACAACAGGCCATATCCGGGTACAGGTTAAGAGACTAGAGCCTTAAAACTGTCAAAAACAAAGCGTTATAACGGCCGTTTGGGGCAAAATATGCAAACAAAATTTACAAATATTGATTATTTGAACAAATTTCTATCATTTTTTGAAAAGCCATATCTGCAATAAAAGGTTCTTTAGCTATCAGCAATAAACTGTGTGAAGTACAACGGCATTTAGCGGCACTCTCACGGTCGCATTTTTTGAACCACGTCAAAAATATTTTCTGGGTATGTTGCGGCAAACGGTCTCTTGAATGAATTTGACAATTGGCCATATTGGGGTACAGGTTAAGGGGCTAGAGCCTTAAAACTGTCAAAAACAGAGCATTATAACGGCCGTTTGGGGCAAAATATGTAAACAAAATTTATAAATATTGATTATTTAAACATATTTCTATCATTTTTTGAAAAGCCAGACATCTGCAATAAAAGATTCTTTAGCTATCTGCAATAAACTGTGTAAAGTACAACGGCATTTAGCGGCACTCTCACAGTCGCATTTTTTGACCAACGCCAAAAATAGGTTTTTAATTGAATCAACTTAACATATCATTATAGTCCAACAGCTAGTGCACCATTTGGATAACGGTCGTTCTGTAAGGCTAGAATTTTTGTAAGGCTAGAATTGGCAGGCATCAGCCCTGCACGTCATCATCCCCTATATGTTTGAAAGTGAAAAACAAATTTAAAAAAAAACTTCCTCCTGTAAGCTTGAAATTTTTATATGATTTAGCTCATTTATTGTAGAGTACAAAAAAAAAATTGACAGGCGATTTTGACAAGCACAAGTATCTGCCAGGCGAATCGAAAGGTGTTACAACATGTCGGCCAGCCGTCACAACCGACGAAATCTAGAAAACCGCTGGACGGATTTCAAAATTTTTTTGTCTAAAATAGGTTTACTCAATGGGAAGAGCCAAAAGGACGATGTGTTCGATAACTGTACCGGAAGTGTGTCAAAAAAATCTTCAAGTGTGTGAAAACAAGGAAATTTGCAAATTTTTTGCTTAAAAAACGTTCATTTTAAGTGATTACGAATAGAAACATTGAATTTGAAGAAATTTTAATGGTCGGGATTGGTATGTGAGACCAAAAACTAGAATATTGCATTATTTATAAGTTTGTCAAAAAAATGTTGTCAAGTGTGTCAAAAGAAAGATTTTTATTTATTATTTTAACCAATTTTTTGGGAAAAAATAAAATTAATTATTTGTATGACATGAAATTTTATTATTATTATTATTGAGAATTATGGCATTATAAGTATTTCAAAAAAATATTGCCAAATGTGTCAAAAAAAAAAGATTTTACTTCGGTTTATTTATTTTTTTACAAAATTTTTTAGAAAAAATAAAATTAATTATTTGTATGACATGAACTTTTACTATTACTATAGAGAATTATGGCATTATAAGTTTGTCAAAAAAATAATGTCAAGTGTGTCAAAAGAATGATTTTCATTCCTTTTTTTTTGAAAATAATAAAATAAGTTATTTGGATGAAATGAAATGTAATGAACATGAATTATTATTATTGAGAATTTTATTGCATTATAACACACATGGCCAAATTGCGGATGATCGGTTGGCCGGCAGATAGACATACATTTTTGTTTTGTTTTTTAGAATCAGTAGGTCCTAAAACGTCGAGAAATGCCAAAAAAGTGAGGGTAAAAATTTCACTTTTGGCTCAAAACCGAAGTAATTATTGATTTCATACTTATCATTCTAATGTGTCATTGTCATACAGCTATGTAATGTGTCTTTGTCATACAGTTTTATAATGATTTGAAGTTTCAAATTTCATATGGATATAGCGTTCATAATCATTGTTTTGATGTGTGACATATTTCATTCGCGTGCAATAAATATTTTCACACGCGAAAACTACTATTTCAAAAAATGAAAATTTTGTTTAGGTCATGTGTAACATATATATTTTTTGGTTATTGTTTTCAGAACAAAATTGGATATTTTTTGTGAATATGTTATAAATAGTAGATTTTATTACTAGTACGAATGCGTTTTCCAAACAAGAGATAGTTTAAAATAACTCGCGTTTGGAAAACGCATTCGCACTAGTAATACACACTATTTTTTGTAACAAGTGCGTAAAATTTATAAATATCAGCCCAAAATATCTAAATAAGTATTATAGACTTTAATCTCTTTTAAAGACTTTAATTCATAGACTGATTCATTCATTATCTATCCTTGACTTTTTGGTTTTCAGTATTAAAACCAGAGTTTACAGTTTTATTTTATTCGAGCACTCTTTCACTCCTAGAAATATTATTCATAAATTAAAATAAATAAAATTCTTCCTCATAGGAGTGATATTTTTAGTTTTTTGATTTCGCTCTAAAAGATTTTTATTTTATTTATTTTATATATATCTTTTCTTTCATCCATTTGCAAAAGAAGAATATTGGAACCTTTTTAAATATTTTTATAAAAATACAAAAAAAATTGAATAAAACATTCTCAAAAATTATTTATTTTTACGATGGAATTGAAACGAAGCAAAAATTGAATGTTCGAGTACTTGAAAGAAAATATTTATTTCAATATAGGAGCAAGAACCAGGGACTGAAACCGAACCCGAACCTGAACCCAGATAGGAACCCAGATAAACCATGAACCCAGGGTTTCATTGATTTAAATCAGTGATTTAACTTTGACTTTTTTAAAAAGAAAAGAAGAAATTTCTAAAATTTTTAAGCAAATTCAAAACAAAAAAATTTTTTTTTTAACTATATTGTGTGGTAGAGGTCCCATAATAACATGCGTGCTAAGGTGATGATGAACCCAACATTTTTTTAAGAATTGACAACTAAACAATAAATCCTATCACATAATAAAATATGACTTATGGGCTATTATTTTGAAAACGTACATCGAAAAAAAAACAACTATTTTTTAAAAATCTGAAATTTTGATATTTTGTTGGTATTGACGAAAGGAAAAAAGTTATTTCTGCTTTTATTTTTTGTGTACTCTGAATCGGAGTTATGCGCGGTTGAATTTTGAGGCTTTTTCACGTAGTTTTTGGTAATGGTGGCAATGTTTTGTGAATAGGTGCCACAAATTTCATCCGAATTACGTATATTTTTGCAAGTAAAAAGGAAAATAATTGAATAATTGAAATAAGTAAGTTTAAAATTAATAACTTTTCTCGTTTCCGCTAGGCGGCGCGTAAAACCTTGGTTTACTTCAAAGCTCATATCTCAAAAATTAGGCTTTTTTTTTTTTTGTTTTTCACAAATTTTAAAGTAAACATATGCAGCTATGAAATTGAGAAATAAAAAGTCAGCAATTCAATATGGATTTTTTCTTACGATTTTTTAAAGTTTGGTATATGAAAAATTCACATGTGTTTTTTTATTAAGTTAATAATCCTGTACTAAATGTGGATCTAATAAATTAAACATTTTATATTTTAACACCTGCAATAAATTTGAACCATTTTTTGTGTATTTCTGATTGAGAAACAGGTTTTTATTCAGAATAAGAATTGGAGATCCCAATGATCGAAGATTTTGTTATAATTTCAACATCACCAACACTAACATTAGAAAAAAACATTAAAAAAATATTTTTCCTATAAACATTATAATTTAATCAATATTATAAATAAATACATTAAAAAATTAATTTATATATTTTTTTTTGCCTTTAAATTGAAATATTTATGATCATCAGAAAAAGAAAACATTTTGGCAATTATTTTATCGGGTGTAGTGTTATCCGGTAAAAAACAGTGGAATCCTTGAGTTCTTTGTTTTCTTCCAAGAACATTTCGTAGATGTCGGTGAGGGTCCATAACACCAACCGCTTTGATTTCTTAATTTTTGTCGATCCTTCTGTAATAGTAACAACATCTTTAAGGCCAGGCATTGTTCTACTAATTTCCTCTGATAAGAAGTATGTTTGAATTTGTTTTACTATATTTTGTGACAAACTGTGCACTTGTTTGCTTTGAGGCCAACTGTAAGGACCTACTGTTTCCAACAGATCCATGGGGAATTCTACCAGTCGTCTTGATGCATTAAATTCATCCTGGATACGTTGATTTGACCAAAATTTACGTGGTAGAGTTGTCAACAAAAACACTTGTTTTGATTTACAGCTGGCATCTTTAAACTCTTTTTAAGGTTCATAAGCCATGATGTATATTCACATTCTTCGTTTGGTGATAACACTTTAACTGAATCTACTTGAAATATTCTTTGACTTATTGCCGATGTGACACTTGCAATTTTTTTATAACTTCCTGTTGTAATATGATTTTGTTTGATAGGAGATTCGGCTAAACTTCCAAGAACATTGTTAATATCTTCTAAAATGTCATTAAGTAGTTCAGGAACTGGTGGAGATATAGTATCAACCGAAACTGGTGATGGATCTAAAGATGCTGGAGGTATTTGAATATTTTCGTTCGTTGGAACATTTTCAACATCCTGATTTATAGAAATAATTTCACTATCGATAGTTTCCGAACATGAAAGCTGCTGTATAGAAAATATTAGTTGCATATGAATTTTTATTCATTTTAATAAAATAATTAAATTTACCTTATTTTTATAGATATAAGTGCGACATGTTTCACATATAAACTGGTCATCACGCAAAGTAAAATTTAGGGTCGCAGCTTTTTGAATAACAGCTGGTGTGACCAGTTTCACATTTTTTGATGTCCGCTGATGATTTTTGAGACCGTACAAGTTACAGCACAATTTGAAAGGCATTTCTATTATTATCTTTTCTAAACGTTATGTCTTCTAAATATTTTGGAATATAATTGATTATAAGGCAATTCAATCAATATATATATATATACCCTTGAAATAGTTTTGACATAGGTAGAATCAGGTAAAATTAGGTAGGTACAATTTAATATATTTTGATTGGATGCAAGTATGATTTGGTCAAAAACCGTTTGTGGGCGTCATTAGAAATTTTAAATGTTAAAATTATGAGCCTCTAATGAGATTTTAATTAGTAAAAAAGGGCTGAATAGACATTTTTTAAAATGAATAAACATTTTACACACCCTTTTAATAATTTAAATTCCTTTATTTTACCACTTAACTTAAATTAATTTTTAATAAGTTTTTAACCATTTAACCGCACAGAAAATGGTTCAAATTTATTGCAGGTGTTAAAATATGAAATGTTTAATTTATTAGATCCACATTTAGTACAGGATTATTAACTTAATAAAAAAACACATGTGAATTTTTCATATACCAAACTTTAAAAAATCGTAAGAAAAAATCCATATTGAATTGCTGACTTTTTATTTCTCAATTTCATAGCTGCATATGTTTACTTTAAAATTTGTGAAAAATAAAGAAAAAAAAGCCTAATTTTTGAGATATGATCTTTGAAGTAAATCAAGGTTTTACGCGCCGCCTAGCGGAAAAGAGAAAAGTTTTTAATTTTAAATTTAATTATTTCAATTATTCAATTATTTTCCTTTTTACTTGCAAAAATATACGTAATTCGGATGAAATTTGTGGCACCTATTCACAAAACATTGCCACCATTACCAAAAACTACGTGAAAAAGCCTCAAAATTCAACCGCGCATAACTCCGATTCAGAGTACTCAAAAAATAAAAGCAGAAATAACTTTTTTCCTTTTGTCAATGTTAACAATATATCAAAATTTCAGATTTTTTAAAAATCAAAAATTTAAAATAAAATCATTGATAATATCGGAGTGACTTGAGTGATCCATTATAAGTATAAATTATTTTTTGTATTTTTTAAAAAATCGTAAATCCTTAAACTCACTCAAACAAAAAAAAAAAAAAAATAAAACAAAACTTTTCACTTTTTAAAATAATTATTTTTAATTTAAAATGTAAATTTAATTTCAATTCTTTTTTTTTTTTTTTTTTTTTTTTTTATTAACTTAACTACATGTTTCGAGATACAATATCTCATCTACAGGTTGTTTGTACAATTAAAGAAATTATGATCACAATACTAATATTTATACCTAAAGAAGTTATTATCTACTTTTTTGAATTTATGGTTCTGGGTGTAAACTAATTGATGGAAAATTAAACAATTAAACAAAATTAAAAAAAAATTAAAAAAAATAAAAATCAAAAACAAAAAAAGGATTAAAATACAAAACAAAGAGAAGAGGAACCAAAAAAAAAAAAATTTTTTATATATAAAAAAAAACTGAAAATTTTTTTAACAAGAGGGCGGGTTATGGGTTTAAATTAAACAATGGAGATTGGATTTTAGCATCTTCTAAATTCATCAGGTGTTCTGTTTTTGCAATATAAAATGATTCATATGCATCCAATTTCCATTTGTTTATTACAGGTTTGATTATTTTTGAATTTCTAAAATCTATTTTATGGTTTGATTGTATCATATGCGCTGCTACACTGGATTTGTGTGTTTGTTTTTGTGAAGTGGCTGCTCTGTGTTCCTTAATTCTCGTCTCATAGTCCCTTGATGTTTGTCCTATATATACATCTTGACAATCCTCGCACTTGATTTGGTAAATGCCGGATTTACTATTTGATCCTTCTCTATCTTTAAAATTATTTAGCTGGGTTTTTATGGACGTAGTTGGTCTTGTTACTATTTCTATTTCATGCTTGTGGAAGACTTTCTGCAATTTATTTGTTATTTTTGGATAAAACGGCAGACTTATTCTTTTGTATGTTTTATGTTTATCAAGTATCGGAGAAAGATTGGTTAGTTGTTTCTTATGATGTTTAACTCTATGCTTTTCAATGATTATATTTGCAAATTCTATTGTATAACCGTTAGCTATTGCCGCGTTCTCTATGTATTTAACTTCTTCTTGAAATTCTTTTTCTTCCATCGGAATGTTGTACAAACGGTGGGCCATTTTCTAAATATCCCAAATTTAATTTTATTTGTTGGTAGTTTGATAATTCTTATATCCAAAAAGTTTAAACAATCATTTTCTTCTACTTCCAATGTAAATTTAATTGTTGAATGTTGTGAATTCAGTTTTTCTAGTACTGTTGAAATATCTGATTTTTTAACAATTGCAAAGATGTCATCCACATATCTATACCATATTCTTGGAAACAGGCTGAAGTTTTCTTTAAGATTTGACTCATGAACACATTACTAATATATGGAGCCAACTTGCTACCCATCGTTGTTCCAGATGTTTGTTTATAAAACTTTTTTCTGAACTGGAAGAAGCTTTGGTCCATGCATGTTTTAGCTACTTTTGTTAAAGCACTAACTAGTGGATATGGAACGTTGTTTTTCATGAGATGATCTTCAAGGTATTCTATTGCTGGAATCACTGGGATACTGGGAAACAGCGCGACTACATCAAAGGAAACAAGAAGTTCGTCTGGATCCAATATTATATCTTTTATGTTGTTCACTAATTCCATTGAGTTTACTACGCTGAGACCTTTAGGTGATGGTATTTTGTTAACATGCTCTAGGAACCATTTAGCCATATGTTCTGTTGGTGTTGAAATGTTTGATGCTATTGGTCGCATTTTATCGCCTGGCTTGTGAATTTTCGGTAAACCATATAATTTTGAAACTTTTGGATTCGACACGTTGAATTTAAATTCTAGGAAAGGGTTTTGTAACAAAGCTGACACCTCTTTTGTAACTTGTTTTGCTTGTTGAACCATTTTATTCAATGGATCTCTCGTGTTACCGTTTTTCCATGTGTGCTCGATGTATGGTCCTTCTTTGATGGTATTTAAAATTCTTTGATCATAATCCACTTTGTCCATAACTACAACAGCATTACCTTTATCAGCTTTAGTAAATATGATATCTTTATTCTCTTTGAGGGAGTTAATTATTTTGTATGGTGTTGATGATTTTGGTTTACTGTTGGCATTTTTGTTTCGCAGGATAACCTTTTGCGTTTCAAATCTGATGTTTTGTTTGATTAAATTTTGACATCTTGAAATTCCTGATTCGATATCTACAACTATATCTTCTACGGGAGGTGTTCGTGGTATTGTTGCGAATTTTAGACCTTTGTTAAGCATGTTCAACTGTTTTGGCGTTAATTCTGTGGATGACATATTGTGGACGAAATTTGGTATATCTGGTACTGTTTGAATGGATGTTGTAGCATTTCTTGGTTTAAGATTGTTTATTTTTTTTCCTATGAATTCGATTCTGTTTTTTATATATTATTTTAATTCTTCTTTGGGTGTATGTATCAAAATCCAACCAAAAGCAGTTATATAAAATGCTTTCAGTGTAATACGTTAGAATTTTTAGGTGATTGTAATATATATTCAATTCCAAACTGTTTAGTTTTGCATACTTTGTTTTGATTTCTTCTCTCAACCAATTGCTCTTTGTGTTGATTTCTATTTTCTTTGTAATATTGTTGTTTGTAGCAAATTTAACTTTCATGAAATTAGGGAAAATTTTTAGTTTTTTGCATCTTTTTAAAAATTGAATGTGTGTTTTCAGCATTGTGGCCTTGATCTTCAACTGTACATATTTATCCAACTCCTTTTTTTGGATGGAATCCATTTTAATAAAATCATTGATAATATCGGAGTGACTTGAGTGATCCATTATAAGTATAAATTATTTTTTGTATTTTTTAAAAAATCGTAAATCCTTAAACTCACTCAAACAAAAAAAAAAAAAAAAAAATAAAACAAAACTTTTAACTTTTTAAAATAATTATTTTTAATTTAAAATGTAAATTTAATTTCAATTATTTTTTTTTTTTTTTTTTATTAACTTAACTACATGTTTCGGTATAGAATATGGTATAGATATGTGGATGACATCTTTGCAATTGTTAAAAAATCAGATATTTCAACAGTACTAGAAAAACTGAATTCACAACATTCAACAATTAAATTTACATTGGAAGTAGAAGAAAATGATTGTTTAAACTTTTTGGATATAAGAATTATCAAACTACCAACAAATAAAATTAAATTTGGGATATTTAGAAAACAAACCAACACCAATAGATTTATTACTTCAGATTCACATCATCACATTTCACACAAGCAAGCTGCATTTCATTCCATGGCCCACCGTTTGTACAACATTCCGATGGAAGAAAAAGAATTTCAAGAAGAAGTTAAATACATAGAGAACGCGGCAATAGCTAACGGTTATACAATAGAATTTGCAAATATAATCATTGAAAAGCATAGAGTTAAACATCATAAGAAACAACTAACCAATCTTTCTCCGATACTTGATAAACATAAAACATACAAAAGAATAAGTCTGCCGTTTTATCCAAAAATAACAAATAAATTGCAGAAAGTCTTCCACAAGCATGAAATAGAAATAGTAACAAGACCAACTACGTCCATAAAAACCCAGCTAAATAATTTTAAAGATAGAGAAGGATCAAATAGTAAATCCGGCATTTACCAAATCAAGTGCGAAGATTGTCAAGATGTATATATAGGACAAACATCAAGGGACTATGAGACGAGAATTAAGGAACACAGAGCAGCCACTTTACAAAAACAAACACACAAATCCAGTGTAGCAGCGCATATGATACAATCAAACCATAAAATAGATTTTAGAAATTCAAAAATAATCAAACCTGTAATAAACAAATGGAAATTGGATGCATATGAATCATTTTATATTGCAAAAACAGAACACCTGATGAATTTAGAAGATGCTAAAATCCAATCTCCATTGTTTAATTTAAACCCATAACCCGCCCTCTTGTTAAAAAAATTTTCAGTTTTTTTTTATATATAAAAAATTTTTTTTTTTTGGTTCCTCTTCTCTTTGTTTTGTATTTTAATCCTTTTTTTGTTTTTGATTTTTATTTTTTTTAATTTTTTTTTAATTTTGTTTAATTGTTTAATTTTCCATCAATTAGTTTACACCCAGAACCATAAATTCAAAAAAGTAGATAATAACTTCTTTAGGTATAAATATTAGTATTGTGATCATAATTTCTTTAATTGTACAAAAACCTGTAGATGAGATATTGTATCTCGAAACATGTAGTTAAGTTAATAAAAAAAAAAAAAAAAGAATTGAAATTAAATTTACATTTTAAATTAAAAATAATTATTTTAAAAAGTGAAAAGTTTTGTTTTATTTTTTTTTTTTTTTTTGTTTGAGTGAGTTTAAGGATTTACGATTTTTTAAAAAATACAAAAAATAAAAATTTAAAAATCAACAAAAAAATGTACGTTTTCAAAATAATAGCCCTTATGTCAATATTTCATGATAGGATAAAGAAAATAGAAAGGATAAAATTCAAATTGTTTAGACAATTTTGCACGAACAAAACTAAAATCGAATTGCCAGTAAGTAGCATTGTCATAGTACATGATCATGTGATGCACTATCTTCCTTAACCTTCACGTGAACGGAAATTTTTAGCGACTGATATGAACAATATTTACCCCGGTAGATATTACATAAATCATAATATCAACAAACGTAACTGTGTATTTATTTTACTTTTGTGTAAGCATACAATAAAAGCATATATATTTAAAAATAAAGTTACTTGTTTTTCACATTGACCAGTAAAAATTTTCATATAAGAAAAAAGGAAAAAAATATCTAAATATCTAAAGTTATTGAATTACAAAAACCGTGATATCTACCCGGGTAGATACTGTTCACGTGAAGGTTAATAATAAAAGAATAGATATATAGTTCGATATAAGCTCGTGTTTTCGAGCAAAAAATGCCGTACCATCTTGAAGGAATATTCTATAACTAACATTGTGAATACTACCGTTGATTAAATAGAGCTCATCCGTCAGCCCACCTAAGATATCACCTTGGCTTGTGACATCTCACTTCTATTGATAAGGAGTGGTATTTGATAGCTCAGGTTAACTCTTATGTCAATAGCAGGGACTGGAGTACATGAGGTGGTCACGTCCGTAGAACAAAAATAAAATAAAAAAAGTCCAAGCGGCACGTATATCCGCTAGAAATAGGTAGATTTCGGGACCAGACAGCTTTGTGTACAAATAGAATTGGATATGTCAGATTAGTTTAAATAAAAAATTTAACTAGAAACAGAATAATCCAAAAAATTTATCAACCAACCAAACTAAATACATAAACGGAAACTACTTTGTCAATGCAATTTCGATTAGTGGTTTTTTAATTTGGTTAAAACTCTTTAATGACAAATTAAATCCTTTGGTGGATTAACGTTCTAACTACATCACAACTGCCATACTATAATTTATAATCAACAAGAACATCAAACAACTTTTACACCTCAAATATAATACAAATATATATCAATTGTAAATATGTAATCAATATACATATATTTATTTCAACTAAACCACTTCCAAATATTCCAAAAAAACTATTCCCTAATTCAAAACAATAATAATTCTTCAAAACAACAACAACAAACATTCAAAACGAATTTTTTAACTTTTTGCGAAAAAAAAAAATAAAAACAAAAAAAATTACATGAAATCTACCTAAACCAGAAGAAAATTTATTTAATTGGGATATTTTTGGGATTTGTTTGTAATTATATAGCGTTTTAGTGGCTTGCATTATGGTTAGTATAATGTTAACTGCATTGGAACTTCTAGGACTAGAAAGCTGAAAATTTCTGATGTTATAGTTGAAAATTTGAATTAAAAGCTAGTAATAGTTTAATCAAAATAGGCTCGAAAATGATGAAAGCAAGGCCGTTTGCGTTTGTTTTCGTTTTAATAGCGCCAGGTTCTAAACCTCTGAACTTAAACAATTTATTTTTTAAGTTTTGGATAGATATAAGTTGGTATCTACGTATGCAAAAGCTTTCATTTTTGAGCTTGGTCATTTTCATCTAGATCAAGGACAACGAAGTTTAGTAAATTTTTAAAACCGCTGATTTTTCAGGAACCCTAAATGCCAAGGTTTTCATCTGACAAAAAATGATAAAAAAAGGTCAAATGTTCAATATTTATCAATTTTATTTAAACCTTATGTTTCAAACGGAAGTTATAACGCCTTAGATTATTCGACTTTTAAGACTCTAGCCGCTTAAACGGTACCCGGATATGGCCAGTTCGCGAACTCGTCCAAGAGATTGTTTGCCGCAACATACACAGAAAATATTTTTGGTTTAGGTCGAAAATTGCGACCATGAGAGTGCCGAATAATTCCGTTATACCTCATATCGTTATATATCTATATATATATATATATATATATATATACATATATATATATATATATATATATATATATATATATATATATATATATAAATATATATATATATATATATATATATATATATATATATATATATATATATATATATATATATATATATATATATATATATATATATATATATATATATATATATATATATATATATATACACCCGACAAACAATTTTGCTATTTGTAACCGTAAAAAGACTGAAATGTTATCGGTGACTGTTATCGGGCACAAGTGGTTACGTAACTGATTTGTTACCATATTTTGGTCAGACAATAGGGAGTAACGGTAACCGAACGAGGACCGTGTCGATTACATTTCAGTATTCGTACGGTTACTATTTCAGTTACTTTTCAGATGATTTTAGTAATTTGCTGGGTATAATTACGGTTATATTACAGTTACTAAATGGTATTTGTGTAGGTTACATTTAGGTTGCTATTGGTAATTTGACGGAAACAATACGATTATATTTCAGGTATTTGGTGATGTTTTTTTCGGTTACATTTTAGTAATTTTTAGTCATTTGACGTAAACAATTTTGGTTATATTTAAGGTATTGATCGTAGTTGTGTCAGTTACATTTCGGTTGTTTGTGGTAATTTGACTTATAAATTCTAAAATATTATTATTATTTTAACATCTTATATTTAGAATATAATAGAATTTTAGAATTTATATTTAGAATTTATTATATAGTTTATATTTTATATAAAACGTTTTAGAATTTATATGTCAAATTACCACAAACAACCGAAATGTAACCGACACAACTACGATCAATACCTAAAATATAACCATAATTGTGCCCGTCAAATGACTAAAAATTACATTCTTATTATTATAATTCTCTTAGAAATGGTTGAATAAATTCGAAATTAATTGCGATATTTTTATTAATATGTTTATTATTAATTGAAAACAAATATTAATATATAAAATAAAACAATTTTTGAAATTTAGAAAAATTTAAAACTAAATATTATTATTATAGCATGTTTTTTCAAGGAGTAACATTTCCCGACAAACAATTTTGCTATTTGTAACCGTAAAAAGACTGAAATGTTACCGGTGACTGTTATCGGGCACAAGTGGTAACGTAACTGATTTGTTACCGTATTTTGGTCAGACAATAGGCTGTAACGTTAACCGAACGAGGACCGTGTCGGTTACATTTCAGTATTCGTACGGTTACAATTTCAGTTACTTTTAAGTTGATTTTAGTAATTTGCTGGGTAAAATTACAATTATATTACAGTTACTTAATGGTATTTGTGTCAGTTACATTTAGGTTGCTATTGGTAATTTGAGGGACACAATTACGATTATAATTCAGGTATTAGGTGATGTTTTTTTTCGGTTAAATTTTGGTAATTTTTAGTTATTTGACGGGCACAATTATGGTTATATTTCAGATACTGATCGACGATCGTAGTTGTGTCGGTTACATTTCGGTTGTTTGTGGTAATTTTACATATAAATTCTAACAATAATAGAATATTCTAATAATAATAATTTTATTATTTTTAACATATTCTTTTATATTATACTTCTCTTAAAAATGTTTGAATAACACCGAAATTAGTTGAGTTATTTTTATTAATATGTTTATTATTATTTGGAAATAAATATTAATATAAAATAAAACAGTTTTTGGAATTTAGAAACAAGAAAAATTTAAAACTACATATTATTATAACATGTTTTGACAAGGAGTAACGTCTGCTTTGTTCCAATATATTATTAAAACTGCGTTCGTGTTTTTGAACTATAATTATAGTGAGGAATACAATACAATACACTACCATTTTTAATATCGGGACATACTCGTGGGTATTTCGATAAATTTCGTTGTTTGCAAACGAGAATTTAAGCAAAAATTAATATGTGCTGGTGATATTTAAACTGTTTTTATTTTGTTTTGTGTTTGTAGTTCGCCTTCGTCATATTTACAGATAAAACTTTTATTTTCGGCGGTAACATTGGGGCTGTAGAGGTACTGTTGGGTACAAAATGTTTGTCGGGATATATATATATATATATATATATATATATATACATATATATATATATATATATATATATATATATATATATATATATATATATATATATATATATATCAGTGGCGTTTTCTCTGGGTGTTCTAGTCGTTCGCCGAACGACTTGAGAAATATCCATAAAATATTCAAAATGGCTAACTAAAATAAATTCAGCTTTTAATATTAAAAAAGAAAGAAATACTTTTCTTGCAATAAATGAAACAAATGTACATATTTTAATAAGCAAATAGAAAAAAAATACAATTGTTTGTGTAAGCCATAACATATTTAATCTACACTGCATAATAACACAACAAAGAAGAATTTCCCCTCAAATTCATTGTTCATTAGATTTATGAACAGAAAACCAACCGAACCCAATTCCTTGTCTGGCATATATAATTCATATACGCAGCTTAAATGAAGCAAAAAGGAGAATAACTTTTTTATATAGAATAAATGCATTCAAAATGTTCGTAATTTTTACAGAACCCAATAATATTCAATGTATACATGTTTTTATATTTTATATTTAACACTACATACGCATTAAATATTCACTTACACTACACAATAGCAAGAAAACAAATGGAATGAAGTAAATACTAAAGATGTATTTGTTTTAAAATAATAGTTTTATGTTCGTTTAAAAATCAGAACATGATACGGAATACGTTTTACATTGATTTTAACTGTGTTCGATTTGACTGAAGCAATTGATACAACTGAAAAATTGAATGCAATTGTTGTTGGCTATTCAGTTGTTTCAGTTTCATAAAGGCAGAAGAAAAATAAATGGATATTTGTGTACTTTAGGTTCAAAAACGATCTATTCCACTTTACGAGTTTTCAAGATAAATGAAAAAAACTTTTTATTTTGAAATAATTTACAAACTCGGTGATTTTATTGTTTTATTGGTTTCTTTAGGGATTTTCCATTAATTTGTTTGAAGTGTAAAATAAAGTAGGTAGTCAAGTTAAGCTGGTATTTTAGAAAACATTTTGGAATAGAGACGTTTTGAAACTTACACAATGGAATAAGTTCGTTTTGAAACTTATTACTATTGGAAAATGTATTTTTTCAAACTTACATTTTGAAATACTATCGTATTGATTGATAATTTGGTTTTCTGCCAAACCGCCGACTTTTCTAATTTCGAAACCAAGAATATTTTACAACGTTGGTTGATTTTAGATAATGCAATAAAACAAAATATTGATTTTTGATATATCTATATTATAGATGTTATATCTTTTTTAAAATAAATAATAATGAAAAACTATATATGACTATATATGATAAACGGAAGGCATTTAGCGGCACTCTCATGGTGGCATTTTTGGACCTTGTTTGACCCAAAAATATTTTCTGGAAATGTTGTGGCTAGCAATCTCTTGGATAACTTCGACAACTGGCTATAAACGGGTATCGGTGAAGAGGCTAGAGCCTTAACACTGTTCAAATCAAAGTGTTATAACGGCTGTTTAGGACGTAAATTTCTATCATTTTTCAAAAAACCAGATAACTGAAATAAAAAGCTTTTTAGCTATCTGGATTCAACAATGTACAGGTACAACGAAATTTTGCGGTACTTTCACTGTCGTATTTTTTAACCTACACCAAAAACATTTTCTGGAAATGTTGGGGCAAATAATCTCTTACTGGCCTTACAACTGGCCAAATCCGGTTACCAGTTAAGGGGCTTAAGCTTTAAAGCTGTATAAATCAAAGCATTATAACGCCTGTTTGGGACAAAATTGCTGGATATTAAATATTTGAGTATACTTCTATTCTTTTTTGAAAATGCTAAACATCTGCAGTGAAGGGCTCCAAAGTAATCGGTTCCAACAAAAACCAACACCACCAAAGTTTTCATCAGTTTTTCTTCACGTAATAACTTGGAAATGGTCGAAAAATTTCAAATGACGGTAAAAATGAAAAATTTTTAATTATTGCAAATGAATGAACACAAAAATTGGTTTTTTCCTGAAACAATGAATAATATGATATGTCTTTGTTGATTTTAAGAAGCTGACGTTCTGAAAGAAGCTGAAAGAAGCTGAAAGAAGAAAACGTTCCTAAGTTGCATAGTTGTACGTTTGCTCATAACTAATTTTATTTGTAAAGTTTGTTTGATAATTTTGTTTGTAATTAGTGTGTTTACGTAAACTAATCTGATTAATCCGATTCTACAAAAATCTGTCTGACAACGAAATCTACCTATTTCTTGCGGATATCCCACCGCTTGAACTTTGCCAGATTGAATTCAATCGGATTCAATCACACACCGCGGCTGTTCGCTGACAAACTGATTAGCATTTACTTACTGGATAATGGATATAAAAACTGATGCAAGCTGCAATAAAAAATCTACCACTTTAAAACAAATATCACGATCGACTGATATTTGAATACGAATATTTTGAAATAAAGGATTTCGGTGCCAAACGCATGTTTTGGAATAGGCATGTTATGTTTTTTAGAGACATGATTCTTATTGGAATAGATTGTTTTTGATTGCAAAACAATTGAAATGGAATAGCTTTGTTTTGTTTCAAAAGCTATGACGTAATAGATTGCTTTTGAAACGTAACTGGAATTTGTCACCCAATTTTCTCAGAAATAGATAAATATTTTTAAATTTTTATTTTACTGATATGTTCAGTTTAATGGAAAGAAACGAAATCAATTAATACATAACTCAAAAATTTAAAAAGTGGAATTGATAGTTTTTGAACCTAAAGGACACATTTAAAATTTTTTTTAACCGACTTCAAAAGAGAAGGAGGTTTATGTTTAATTTTGAGTTTTTTTTTATGTATGTTCACCGATTTCTCAAAAACGGTTTGTTCGATTTGAATGATTTAAATTTTATTCTATTGAGGTAAGTTTCGAGATGGTCCCATATTTTTTTCTATATCGTGAAAAATATAGTTTTTCAGAAAATCGAGAAAAACTGTATATTTTTATGTATATTCCCCGATTTCTCGAAAACGGCTCATTGTGTTCTATTAAGGTACATTCAGAGGTTGTCCCATATTTTTTTCCATGACGTGGAAAAAACTATATTTTTTATGTATTTTTGCCGATTCCTTCGAAAAAGCTTATTTTATTTGGTTGGTTTGACCCGCGTTATATTGCTATAGATGCCAAGGTAGTCCTAAATAATTTTTCTTGATAGAAAATATTCCGTTTTTTTATAAAAATCGGAAAACCATGATTACTAGATTTTCATCGATGAATACCTTCCGGGATTTTAAGTTATTGCATCAAAAACGCTTTCTGACATGCTTGCTAACAGACATTTGCTTTTATACACTAAAAATTAAAAAATAAAAAATCTTTTTAAAAAAAAAATAGAACCGATTTCAGAAAAAAAAAACACAAAAAGTGAAAAATAACTCAATTGTGGCTTAGAGATAAAAATTTTGTTATATCTAACTACAGCCACAAAAATTAAGCCTTTAAACAAAATTATTATATTATAGAAGTTATTTGTTATAATAATTTTTACAATAACTTTTATAATATAATAACAACTATAATAATTGTAATAATTATAATAACAAATAACTTCTATAATATAATAATTTTGTTTAAAGGCTTAATTTTTTCGCTGTTGTTAGATTATAGATATAACTAAATTTTTGTCTCTAAGCCACAATTGAGTTATTTTTCACTTTCTTGTGTTTTTTTTTTCTGAAGTCGGTTCAATTTTTTTTTTTAAGACTTTTTATTTTATTTTGAAAACGATCAACGTAATATAATTTTTCAACAATGCGAAACTACTACCTCAGAACAGTAATAAATTGTGTTGTTTAGCCAAATATCAATAATTTAAATTGCATGGTGGTAATTTTCTTAAATTTGTAAGAGGATTTAAAAATTATTTTAATACAAAGACATGGAAGAGACGTTTTGCATAATTAACGATTTGAAGGCAATATCTTTTGCTGGGCGAACTATAGATGAAAAGAAATGTATATTACGAAATGGAAAGCCTGTACCGGAATTACCAAATATGGAAACCAAATGCACTTCAAAGCGACAAACATTCACTCGGCGTTTAATAATTTCCAGTTATAAGTCACCTGAATGGTTGACAGGCAGCTTACTTT